>APFE030846188.1:0-14481 GCA_000404065.3 Pinus taeda
AGTGATGCATGAAGTTCATCAACTGAAAAATTTGAGAGATCCTTTGTCTCTTCTATGGTGGTGACAATCACATCAAACTTTGAGGGTAGGACCCTCAAAAGTTTCTCCACAATCATCCTTTTTTCAAGAACTTCTCCATGAGTCCTCATTTGTGTGACCAAACCAATCACATGTGTGAAGAATGAGTCAATGGTATCTGACTCCTTCATGTTCAGATTCTCAAAATCTCTCCTCAGCAACTGTAGTTTTGCTGTCTTCACTTTCTTCATGCCTTGATAGGCTGTCTTGAGGGTTTGCCATGCTTCTTTGGATGTCTTAGCTGCTGCTATCCTTGGAAACACACTCTTGTCCACTGCTTGATACAAAAATACAAGGGCTTTTGAGTCCTTTTTCGTATTGCTCTTCAACAGATCTTTCTCTGCCTGAGTTAATCTGTTAAACTCATTTTAATCTGCTGGTTCTTCAAAACCATCTTCAACAAGTTCCCATAAATCTTGACAGGCAAACATGGCTCTCATGGTTATTGCCCAATAGTCATAGTTTTTCCCATTGAACTGTGGGAATTGAGGATTAAACAGACCCATACTAGTGCTTGTGCTAGCCATTCCTTGCATTCTCAGCTATGCTTCTAAATCCCTGACTGTGTTTTTAAAACCACTGATTGTTTCTTCAACAACAACACAGAAAAAACTAATCTGAAAAATACCTGGATCCTTTTCACTGAGTCTTCACTTTGCTGGAGAAGTTGCTGCAGCAAGAAACTCCTTCCTTCAGCTTCTTTGACACCTTCAAAGAGCCTGGATCTGCTCTGATACCACTGTTGGTGATTTTTCTGGTAAAATCCCAAAAACAAACAAACAAAACTGCACACAGAGACAATGCTCTGTTATTCTCCAGGATCTTTAACAGACGGAAGCTAAATTGTTTTCATATTTTTCACACCCATAAAAGCTTTTATATTCATTAATAAAATGCTTGATACAAAACTCATCCTCTTTCACTCAGAGGGATTCACCAAAACATTTTAACAAAATTACTCTGTCTCCTTTGAAATTTTACACCACTGTGTGTAAAAATTTCTTTTACATTCACTGTTGTGTGAAAACAAAAATTACATGGATTTACTGCGGTGAAATAAATTCCTTACATCTGCTCTGCTGGAAATATTTGCACTGCTGTGCAAACTTCAGTTCATACATAAGTCCATTCTACATTCACACTGCTGTGTGTGTTTTTCACCTGCACATTGGTTCCCCTGTTTTTCTACATTCACATCTTCCCTGTGCGTTTCATTCCGAAATACAATTAACCAAAAAAAACATTACAATGTGTTTTACTTGTTCAGTAAAACAAAAAACTTACACCCGTGAATTTAAAATAATAAAATTAAAAACTATATCCTATGCCCATACCTATTATAAATTCGCCATACCTCCGTAGGAAATAAAAACATTAAAACTAAAACTTTAGACCAACCTTTTACCTATCACAATAACTTAGCATTAAATACTTTTACCGCGGTCAAACAAAAAACTTTTACGCAATGTCAAAATTCATTTGTTGCAGGTTTGATGAAGTCTGACAACTGTTGATTTGCCCTCATGAAATCAAACGGTTCACAACAATATCTAGAGACCCTTTTCAACCGAACTTTATGTCCCGATGGAAAGCGGTTTTGAAGACGTACAGTTGGACGCGTGGCCAAATTTTATTGCATCGGGCGCGCTTGTACGAAAACCACTTGCAGACCAAAAGCGGTTCGATGAGCTTTGATGGTTTCGGGAATGGTTTTTAAAGTCGTCGTTTTAATGCTGTTGCACGGCAAGTTGAAATTAATATTTCAACATAAGGCGGAGTGCTTGACCAATTATTTCCCCAGTCCACTAAATACAACTTTGTTGACTAGGTATGTCCCACTCCACACGGCTTTTCCACTTACTATGCAGCCTTCAGCAAATTTATGTGAGAGTTGTGCCTGTATTTATATGCATGTCGGGCACATAGCATAGCAAAGAAAGGAACTCATAGATAATGGCATTAGTGTACTGTGTTGGGCAGCCAAAGAGAGAAATGGATAACTGTGTTGTGTGCTTTGTGATCAAGGAAACCGTAATAATGCTCTATCCTGTCATTGCCACTGCCACTGTTAGTATTAGTGACTCAAGGCAGCCATATTATTCTTCCCATATCCATCTACAAAATGGTTTCTCTGATGGTCATCTGATCGAGAGTACTGCTCTTCAACCCCATCATTTTTTTTTGAAGGAAGGTGAATGCAAGCTGGAGGAGGGTGAATTGGAATCATCCATGAGCATAAGGGATGTAGAGGCTCTTCTGTCATTCAGAAAGATGATCACATCCGATCCACATGGATCTCTGCTCAACTGGACGACAGAAAACTCTAAGAAAGTATGTTCCTGGACTGGCATTTGGTGTAGAAAAGGAACTAAGAGGGTGGTTTCCATCATACTTCCTGGACTGCAATTGGAAGGTAGCATTTATCCATCTCTGGGTAGCCTTTCGTTGTTACGCAGACTTAATCTTTCTCATAATAATTTCACAGGAAGAATTCCACCGGAATTTGGGCCGCTTAAAGCACTGGGAATACTTGATCTCAACTTTAATCTGCTCCACGACATTATTCCAAAAACATTGGGTAATTGTACACGTCTTCATTGGATAAGACTTTCACATAGCAGCTTGACAGGGAGAATCCCAGCAGAAATCGGTGGTCTAGCCAAGTTGGAACATCTGCACTTGCGCGGCAACTCACTAATTGGTCATATCCCTACAACACTGGGTAATTGTACTCAACTTAAAGATTTGATTTTGGATGAGAATAGAATTCAAGGGCCCCTGCCCATGAACATATTCCGGCTTCCCCTTACCCTACTAGGTCTTTCTGTAAATACCTTCTCTGGGAGCATCCCTGAAGCAATTGCCAATTTGAGTCTGTTGACCTCCCTAACTCTCCATTCCAACCATTTCAGTGGTGCAATTCCAAAAGCCATAGGAAACCTTCAATCCCTTGAAACCATTACCCTTGATAAAAACAACTTGACAGGGACTATTCCAACAGAATTCGGTCGTCTAGCCAAGTTGGAAACTCTTCGTTTGCAGCAGAACTCACTAAGTGGTCATATTCCGGCAGCACTGGGTAATTGTTCTCAACTTACAGATTTAGTTTTGGACTGGAACAGAATTCAAGGGCCCCTGCCCATGAGCATATTTCGGCTTCCCCTTACCCTACTAAGTCTCGGTGCAAATAACTTCTCCGGCAGCGTACCTAAAGACATTACCAAATTGACTCATTTAACTTTCCTAAATCTCGGTACAAACCATCTAACTGGTAGCATACCTCCGGAAATTTCCAGTTTGAACCAGCTTGAAATCCTTTGCCTCGATTACAACAATTTCAGTGGTGCAATTCCAAAATAATTCGGTCGTCTAGCCAAGTTGGAATCGCTTCATTTGCAACACAACTCACTAAGTGGTCATATCCCTGCATTTCTAGGTAATTTGACTCAATTGGTTTACCTAAATCTCAATGATAATAAGTTCAATGGCACCATACCTAAAGCCATTACCAAATTCCCTCAGTTAAGGTACCTGGAGCTGGCTGGAAATAATCTGTCGGGTAGCATACTTGTGGAAATTGCAAATTTGAACCAGCTTGAACTACTTCATCTTAATACCAACAATTTCAGTGGTGCTATCCCTGAAAATATTAGTAAATCTATGGCACTGCAGTCCTTGGATTTGTCTCAAAACATTCTTAGTGGAAAGATTCCTGCATCTTTAGGGAACTGCATTGCTTTACAGAGATTGAAGTTGTCGGAGAATTCACTTAGTGGAGATTTGACAATGCAGTTTTCAAATTCTCTACAAATTTTCTCCGCACATTCTAGTAAGTTCAATGGGATTTTGCCTTCATCTCTGAAAAACTGCATCCAACTTCAATTGTTGGATTTAAGAAATAATGAATTTACAGGAGGGCTTCCAAATTAATTTGCACTTTTTAATGACTTAAGAGTTTTAAGTATGGGTTATAATAAATTGAATGGTACTATTCCCGGGTGGATTGCAAATCTTCACCAATTGCAAGTGTTGGATTTATCCAACAATAATTTTAATGGGAGAATACCATCCAATCTTACAGGACTATATGGATTCAAAATCAAGCCTCAACTTATCGGTAACACATTACATGAAGATGTAAGGATTATCATGAAGGGAGTTGAGTACACTTTAATATATGTACTGGCAACAAATACAATATTTGATTTGTCTAGCAATAATATCATTGGAGAAATACCTTAAAGTATGGAAAGTCTAAGAAGCTTGAGGTTGCTGAATTTATCTAGAAACCATTTGGAAGGACAAATACCTGCATCACTTAGCCAAATATCTACTCTAGAACAATTGGACTTGTCCAAAAAAAATTTGAGTGGAATAATTCCTCAGGATCTCTCTAAATTAATGGAATTGGCTTATTTGGATGTTTCAAATAACAAGCTTTGTGGGAGAATTCCAAAAGGAACACAATTTGACACCTTCAATGTGGCTTCATTTCAAAAGAACAAGTGCTTATGTGGCAATCCTTTTCCAACATGTACACAAATGGCAAAGAAAAAGGAAGAAGGCAGCTTTAGTGAAGGTCAAGGATGGTTGAGTCATGTATCTGAACATCTTTCATTGATTGCCTTAGGGTTGGGAATAGGAATTGGATTTGGTGGAATGGTAAGTGTCATGACATTATGGAATAAGGGTATATTTTGGAAAATATCTCCCAATCCTAGAAGATTTTATGGAGAGTATCGATTTTGCACATAGCTAAAAAGTTTGTTTTAGCTCATTATATTATTATAATGATAGCAACATATGCTATTAAAATGATAGGAAACTATGCCATGAGAAATAAAGAAATAAGTTATATTGTTACATCCATAATATTGTTGTAATGATGAGAGCACTTTATTTAAAAAAAATTATTTCAGATATCATGAATTATTGACATATTTGTACTATTATATTTTTTGATTAAATAACTTTTATTCACATTTTAAATTTGATTTATTACTAATTTATTATAAATTATAATTCAATTTTTATAAAACATGCATATAAAAATATAAACTATACACTTACCTTTTTATTAATATTGTTATAAATTAATTTAATAGATAAATTATATATAAAATTTTCATGTAAATATGAGAGAAAAACATTTTAAATATTAATTTAATTTTAATAAGTGAAAATGGTGTATATAATTGATAAATGTTACCACTATTTTATAATGACGTTATAAAATAATTGTAACCTTATTAATTATACACCATTTTTCACTTGTTAAAATTAAATTAATATTTAAAGTAATTTTCTCTTATATTTATTTTTGTAATATTAATGATAAAAAATGTTTTAATAATATATTATAATATTATAAATGATATTGCGAATTCATTTATAATGATGATTTAATATAATTATAAAATATAAAATGAAGTTATATTATGGTTAACTTTAAAAATAATATTTGAATCACGGAATTGAACCAATAATTTAACATTTAAAAATGTTTTAACAACACATTACAATCTATCCAAGATATAATGAATAAATTTAAAGTATTTAATTAATTGCAATAATTTATTAAAACAAAATTTATAGTTTTAAAATATTAAATTAAAAAAAAAAATTTAAATGAAAAATCTAATTTAGTGAATTTTAATGCCTATAAGAAGAAATATAATAAGAATTTTGTTAAAAAAAATAAAAATAATTTTATATAATTTAAAATCAATAAATAAAAAAATAAATATTTTAAATAAAATAATAAAATTTTAAATTATTTTTAACATATAGGAAAATTATTTATTTATAAATTTAAAATTGGTAAGATATGCACCAAAGAAATGAAGAAATCACTCCTTACATACAATAATTTTTTGATTACTGCGATAAACACTAAATTTCAAATAATAAAAGGAAAATGAAGAAGTAATGAATTTTGACGACTTTGGATGGCCCACTTACTACGACTCACAAGTCAAAGTTAAATATGATTATATTCCTTTCATAAACGTATGCGCAAAGCAGGCTAGTGGAGACAACGATTCGACACTACTACCGCCCCACTTACTACGACTGACAAATCAAATTGAAATATGATTATATTCCTTTCATAAATGTATGAGCAATGTAGGTTAGTGGGAACAACGATTTGACACCACTACCGCTTCATTTTTCACAACTGAACAATCAACTTAAATATGACTAGTGTAGATTTATTTAATATAGGATCTATCATGTGTTGAGAGAGATTCAATTTCTGGAGGTTCAAATATTTTTTTTGGAGTGTAGAACTTGAGGAAATGTTTGCACTTCGATGTTTTTGATCTCTCTAGGTGCACAATAGATCTAGTGTTAGATGGATCTAAGATAGTTCTAGTGGAAGGAAACAATGTCACATTTTAAGATCATGATCATTATGTATATGTTCGTAATTTACTACCTTATTCATTAATTTTTTAAACATAAAAATTTAATTAAAAATATACTTCAATATATTTTATGAAAACATTTATTGAAATTTTATGACACTTTTGTGAGTCTTCAATTGACCCACTCCTTCAAGCCTTGGTCAAGACCTGTCCTACCACCTTTGAACAACATTCATTGCTCTAAATCAAAGTGGCCCTCCCTCAAAGATTGGAGTCATGATAGAAATTTCCAATTTTCATCCTAGAGAATAGGTTCCACGCAATTGTTTCCTTCCTCCCATAGGTTCGACACACATGGTGTTGCCTCCTATTTTAGTTCCTCTTGCATGCAAGAAAAGCACTCATTTGGATGTCAGAGGCCTTCAACGAAAATGTTCTTGTCCAGTTTCAGTTTGAACAATGCTCCTTGTTTGGTCTTTATTCTCACATGCAAATTTCCTTCTGGAATTTCATCACTTACCACTCTTGACTGACACCCTCCTTGCAATATGGATTCAAATCTTAAGCATCCTCTCTCTGGTTTGTTATCTTAGGTCATCCTCATTCCTCTGCTAGTCTCTTCAATTGGCCTAGTGCCTCTCTCCTTACCCACTCTTGAGTTAGCTCACCCTTTTTGTCGACGACTTCTTGTACTCTCCCTTATTAGATCTTGGTCTCCTTTGTCATTATTTGGTCACTTAGCTTAGGACCTTATGTATGTGTCTCTTCCCTTCCTGTCTATGATTACACCCTTCCCCCTCTAACTACCTACTCTTCTATCTCTATTGGGCCCTCCACCATGCCCCATCAGTGTGCATGTGTTTGTAGAGAAGCCTACTTCCAAAAATGGGCCTCTCGAGGGAACTCAAATATCAACCACTGCTTGGAGGTAATTGTTGCCCGATTTCGTGTGCTCACTCCGGGCCCCATCCAAGATGAGCTCACCTGCATGGATAGAGAAGGAGCCTCTCAGAAGCATCAACTTTCAAACCCATGGATATTTCAACCAATATACATACACTGTTGATTTATATTGGCACTAAAAATTCCTCCTTTGTAGAAGCCTAATGGACTAGTTTGAGCATTGAGCAAATCTCCTACACTCTATAGAGCAGTTGCATCATCATATGAAGGACTTGCACCAATGACTATACTACGTTGAGTAACACCTCAATAACCCACCCCTATCAACAACAAGGACCCCATCTAGGTCATGACTATAGATTTTGATCCCTCTACTTAGTTTATGTTATGTTTATATTGTTTTTTTGTATTATTGTTTATTATTATGGCTAGCCTAGCCCACTTTTCACTTTATGTACCATCTTTTTTGGTTTCTCAAACACTACGTTATCATATGTTTTTTTTGTTTACGAAGAGTGAATTTTTTGTTATCGTCTTGAATTCCTAATGAAAAAATGACCTAAAGCATATGCATATCTATGTACATTCTTATTTAGAAGGTCATACAATATTTCTCCCATAAAAAAATTGACTTAACATTTTTTTTCTCTTAATGCTTATTAAAAAGATATATATATATATATAATATATATATTAATTATATATTATATATATATATATAATATATATATATATAATATTTAAACAATTAATTATTTTGTATGAAAAAAGTTATGTATAATTTAAACCATAAATGAAAAGAAAAACAATTTATTTAGAAAATTAACTAAATTTTCTACAATATTTTTAACATATATGAAAAATTATTTATTTTATCAACAAATGTATTTGAGCTTAGATCCATCTCCACTCCTTATTTATGAAGCGCTGAGAGAGGGATCCAATCTCTTTTCACTCTAAAAAGAGATGTGCACCTGTAAGAAATATGATTCCTCTAGCCATTTTGTAGATCTAGAGTTAAGATAGTTCTAAACTAGTGGAATGTGTGTATGTATATATGTAATTCTTCTCACATAAAAATACTATTTGGAAAACCATAGATTATAAAACCTAGAGCTAAAATACGGCTAATAATAAATTGACTATTTTATCTTAATTTGTTTTATTTTTTTTATATAATTTCAGTGAATCTAAAAGTTATATAACAACTTAAACATTACAACATCTATGTCTAATTAAACTAAATATTAACAATTATTTTAAGTAAATTAAAAACAAAATTTCAAAAAAATATTTCATAAAATATATTGATATTTTTAATTTACAATTTTCTATTGAAAAGGTTAATGATTCTACGCCAGTGCTTAATATAGTAAATTATATTATCACTTCTGTCTAAATTAAATTATATTTTTTAATTATTTAATGTTAAATGATTTTTCCTTATAATTTTTAAAGTTTCTTGAAAAATATATCGCCATTAAAAAAATTACATAGTACTTATTTTTCTTTATCCTTTATTACTTTTTTATAATGCATTATCCTATTAAAGAATTTTATTTTGTTTTCTTTATTTTTTTTTAAATTTATATCTATTTTTGAAAATTATATTTTTATTTTTAAGATTAAAGTGCTTATATTACTTTAAAAACCAGATTACATTGTTTACACCCAAGTGACTAATGGGAAGAAAAACTTCTCAACCATTGTCACCAAAATCTTATTGTAACTATACAACTACAATTAGGCTTACACTTGTTGGTCTCAACATAAACAACAAAGATATTTTTACATTAACTAAACATATAAAAGGCCCAAGGCAATGCCAATAGCCCCATCTTTAGACTAAACTTCACTATCACAGAAAGAACCATGGAAGTATGTTCATAGACTGATCCAGGGGTGTCCACGACCCACGTAAAGTAAAAGATGATGCTACACACTAGGAGACAACCTTCCTTACCCAAGCTTTGTACCAACCACTGCACTCCATACATGACCAGAACTCTGAAACCCACAACTGTGAGTTTTATAAGTCATCATTATCGGTGAATGAACTGCCAGAAAAACTCAATATAGCCAGCCAGGAAGACCCATAGATATCCCACCATCTTTTGCCCATATTATTCATCCTCTAAGGAAGATATATTCGCCGGATCCCATGCACTAGAGCTAACGGGACATAATTTCTCCCCTCACTCATAATCACAAGGAATGGATTTTTTACACACATCAAGTGGGTAGCTATAGTTTCCACACAGAACCTTAGGTTCCTCAACATCCTTTTCATGTCTTCAATAGAGGCACAAATATTATATTGTTTAACCTATTTGTCTCTTAACACCAACCGTAGAAGTGTTTTCATTTGCAAGTGAAGTGCTGTTGAATTTGGGTACTTCTTATGCCTTCCCCTTGTATTACCAAGGTCAAGAACCCATTTAGACATGTCCTCCATTAATTCCAAATCTGAGAGAGATTATCTCTCATCCCCAAATTTAATTTCCATCTAATGAATCTCCCGGTGTGTCTCCAGAGGAATGGTGTTGAAATAGGTCACCACTGAGTTGTGGGCGAACAACTTGCCACCTCATTGCCCTAGTTGAGATCTGGCTCCTCCTCTACTCCCGCTTCTCCCTCTCTGGCTCGAAAACCTTATAGGACCATGTTGTTGCTTTTTCTCGCACTTGTAGCACAAGTGCTTCAGGAGATATGAAAGCTTCCTAGAGAAAGCCTCTAGGTTGATTATGGACCAATGCCTAGGACATCTTAAAGAGAGGAGTGCATTTTAATATTATCAGTGAGAGCTTCCTGCTGCACTCCAATTGTCATTTGGTTTGAAAAAGATAATATAATGGGGCTTGGTTCAATAGCCCTTCATCAAGGTAAACTCAAGCCAATACATGGATCTAAATATACAGAGGGTAAATAAGGCCAATATTAAAGAGGAATGTCTTGTTCTGGTGGCCGACACACAACAACAAACAACTTTAATATTGGAATTGCATCAAAGTGAAGAGGAGAGAAGAGAGAAGGGCATTTGATGCATAGGGTTGTAAACAATACAAAATCCTAAGAAACAATGTTCCGATAGAAATATGGAAGACTTAAAAGGTGAAATGGTAGGAATAATGGAGTGCTAATTAAGGTCCCAAGCTCTATACATAAAGAGTATATTTGTCACCAACTAACATTAGTAAATATGTGAAAATTATAGGTACACAAGTAAATTTGTAGCTAACAGAGGTACTGTTACTACCTAGCAAAAAATATATAATCATAAATCAGAGTGAAACCGACAACTTCATTACATTATTTCAAAGGGAGAAAAGCATACATGAAGTGATAAACAAGGGAAATCATACTGCACATTGAGATTCTTGGAATCACCAAAGAGTTTCATCAAACATGAGTCCAATTCACTAATCCATTTACATTCAACAATGAATGACTCAGTCCCTAGTGAATGGGCAGATAGAACCAAAATGGAATCATAGAATTTGGACCCTGCGGGTGCAGAATTCTGGAACCTCCATTAAGTATTTCTTCCCCCTATTTATAAGGAGAAGGGGAGCTTTGGAAAATAATTACAAAATAACCCAACTTGAGATTTAGCTATCTGATAAACCAGTTGTCTCAGCGTGTGAAGGCTGCTGCCCAAAATGATTCGACTCGGATTTGATTCCATTCTTGGAAATATAGAAATTACAAAATAATAATAAAAGGAAAACAAAATGATGATGGTAGAGAAATATCTCCATACTATCTTTGTGATGGTCTCAGATTAGGTTGTGCCTCTGTGCTGATGTGCCTCTCCTATTGCTCGATCAATTCTTATCACTTCCACCTTAACTACCTAACTTCCCCATACCTCCATTCAATACTTTGGCTACCGACCAATTAAATATTTAAAGCTCTGGTCCAACCACATTCCCAACACATTATGCTTCGTACTCTCTCGGTCGGGTCCCTGTCACTTTCAGTCTTAATGTCTTTAGTTCTTTGCTTATAAGAACCGGGAGAGATCACCAGTGATGGTCATAGTGATGTTGTAAACACAGTTGTTGACCCATTACATCTTTCAAAGCTTTGTACCAACTAGTGGAACACAATATGCCTTATAAAACAACCACAATATAGTATTGGGGATTATGCTTGTCACAATATTTACACACAACTAGTCTTGCAAAACAATGAACTCTGATATATTTAGGTCCCTTTTAGTATTTCTTCACTATATGATGGGGGCTATGACCGGATTCTTAGCCCTAAGGCGATACGGCCTTTAGAATCTTGTTAGGGGGCGTTTTTCCCTTTATAAAGTGCTTTGCAACCTTTCCTTTAACTTCCTCTAGCGGTCGCGTGCTTACCCAAATATCAGAGCTCGGTAATCAGCGATTTCATAACATGGTATTTTGTGCACTCCCCCATAACTTGCAATTGAGGTAGCCCTTTAGTGCTCGTCTTCCAACTCTGCCTTTTTTTTAATGCCTTTGTGATTGCGGACTAGCCCCACATCGGAGCTCCCTTATCGACGATTTCCAATTGAGGATTTTTCTTGTGCCAGTGTTACAAAATGCGAATTAACGACCTCCTACTGTGATGTCATCAATGCCACGTGTCCTCCGTGTGAGTGGTGACATGTGACACCCTATTTTGCCCTCTTTGGAGCCATGAAAATGTCGAATCTGTATGCCACGTGGCCCTCTAGAGGAGAGAGAAAAGGATCATCTTCCCTTGGTTTCGCATTGAATTTATTTGTTAAATGCTTTTAGGCATTCTCCTAAAAATATACAATGTCAACACTTTTTCCTTGCAATTCCTTTATAGTGGTCACTCAATGATTGATGATTGTTGATTTATGACATGTCTTACACTGTGCAATTTGTGATCGCCGATTTCAACATGGACCTTTGATTACCGATATACTATGTGCCTTTGGAACATTCGATTGTCGATTTGTGATATTGGCAATTGCTGATAGTTGATTCGCCTTGCTCCGCTACTAGAATTCTGATATTTGTGATCGTTGATATGCCATATCACTGACACCTCTAATATGCCATGCTGCCTGATTCTCCGATCACTGATCTCCGATATCAGAACTTTGCTTCCCTCTTACCAAAGGAAACAAAACCCCCAACTTCAACAGGCCATATCTTCTGGTCTAAAAGTCCATTTTTGGACTTCCATATACCACAGGAAAGTTTATTTCGAGCACTATCTAATGGAGAGGGTCTGATTTAGCTTTGAGTGCTTCTATGGCTTTATTATGTCCCTATACTACTAGTGTAACCCCTATTGTTATTAGTGCAACCCCCTTATTATATTGTTGTGCCCATGTAGTCACCATATTGTTATTATTGTGCCCATAGAAGCCCACTATTGTTATTGTTGTGCCCTTATATTATTATTGTTATGTCGCCTCTGATTATATTATGACCCCTTAGACTCCTATATATAGAAAGCAGGTCTTTTCATTTGTATCATCCAAGAATTGTTCATTTGTGTAATGTAAAGGAGGTTTCCCCCTCAAAGAGGTTGAATTCTAAGGTGTTTATATTTCTTTTATATATTTTGGTGAGCTGGTTTCATAACATTTGGTATCAGAGCTTTGGATTCTAGGGTTTCATTGCTCCAAACAGGTCATTGTGGAATTTTTGCTATAACGTTTTCACTGCAAAGTTTCAGAAGCTAAAAGAAAAATCCCATTTGAGAAGAAATCGGTCTAAGCCTTGGGTTTGAATTTCAAACCTTGTCTTGCTATAGTTTTGGATATATGATCTGAGGAAGTTAGAGTCTTTGCAATCTCTAGAATTTATTCTTAAACAGGTCATCGTGGAATTTTCGCTATAAATTTTTTGATACGAAGGGTCAGACTCTACAATTAAAACCCATTTGAGACTGAATCTTGTTGCAGCGCAGGTCCGAATTTCATATCTTTTGTCACTATATTTTCGAAGATATAATCTGAGAAAGTTAGGGTTTTTACAAAATCTCGAATTACATTGTAAACAGGTGACCTTGGGAAAATCATCATAACTTTCTCTCTGAGCATTAGATTTCAATTTCATAAGAAGTTACAAAACTAGGACAGACTGTAGTTTTCTGTGTATATTTTGTTTATCTGAAGGTTGAAACAATGACATGTGGCATGTTGTAAATGTTCTCTCTACTGAAACATTATATAATTATGTCATATTAGGAGATTGGGAATAACTCTTTCTTGGAGAATCCAATTTTGATAAGATTGGTGACATTGGAAAGAGTACTCAGAGGAATACTGTAGGAAACAATTTCTGATCTTGGAGAGCCACCATTACAAAGATATAGCAGATTCAATATCGAGCTCTTACAAATGAAAAAAGAGGAAGAAATGCAACATGATATATCAAAATTATGAGACCAAATGCAACAAATTTTACTCTCACAAAAAGTAACAGAAGCTAAGATGGATGGTTTAAAGAAAGGTGTGGAAGATAAAATGGAGGGTTTAAAGAAAGGCATGGAAGATAAAATGGAGGGTTTAAATAAAGACATGGAATCCAAGATGAATGCCATGGAAGCTAAGATGGAAGGAAAAATGGACGATTTGAAGACAGATTTGACAAAGTTGCTACAAGAAATGTTGAACGAAGAAAAGGTAGTAAAGGAAACTCATGATAGAACATAATAAATGTTAATCATGATTTCATAGACTCTAATGTTGGATTGAAGACCCACCATGGTCCAGAGACCAATATGAGGAAGTTTGATGGCAAGGATCACAGAACATGGATACTATAGATGGAACGATTTTTCAATCTCCATAATGTGTAAAACACACAAAAGGTACGTATTGCAACTTTATATTTGGAACCAAATCAGTTTGTATGGTATTGATAACTTTTCTCTTGTAAACAAATTATCACTTGGGCAATTTTTATGGAATAAATGACAACACATTATGAGGATACAAAAATCAAGACCTTTTTTAGCTAATTGATAAATCTCAAACAAAAGGGTTCAATGATGGAGCACATTGAGTACTTCCAAAAATTGAACATAAGGGTAAAATATATTCCAGAGGAGCATAGGATTGATGTGTTCATATGGAATTTAAAGGATAGCATCCAACATGAGGTTCGCCTTTGGG
>APFE030846196.1:0-14752 GCA_000404065.3 Pinus taeda
ATAACATGGTCACCAATTAATTTAAAATACACACAGTGATCTGCTTTGCTTCTTGTGAAGCCAAGTCCCCGTATAAATGTATCAAATTTCTGATACCACATCCTTGGTGACTGTTTTAACCCATACAAAGACTTCTTTAACTTCCATACAAGTTCTTTCTTACCCTTCACCACAAATCCTTCAGGTTGCTTCATGTAGATGTCCTCTTCCAGATCCCTGTGAAGAAATGTTGTCTTCACATCCATTTGTTCAACCTCAAAATCCAAAGAAGCAACGACAAATAAAAGTAATATAATAGAAGTTACCTTAGCAATATGAGAAAAAATATCACCAAAATCAATTCCTGACACCTGGGAATAACCTTTTTCTACCAACTGAGCTTCGTATTTCTCCACCTTTCCTTCTACATTTGTCTTCTTCTTGAACACTCATTGGCTGCTAATGGGTTTTCTTCCAGCTGGCAACTCCACCAGATCCCAAGCCTCATTTTTGTGCAAAGATGCCATTTCATCAATCATGGCCTCTTTCCAGAACTTTCCATCCTCTGAATCTACTACTTCCTTCACATTTATGGGATCATCATTAGTAATATATAAAGCAAAATTGGAACAGAAAGCAGATGGACTATAACTCTCTAGCTGCCTTCTTTCTCGAATAGATCTTCTCACACCTGGAGTTTATGGCTCTTCATCTTCTGATTCCTGCTTTGTTGTAGAGTCTGATTCTTCCTCCTTTAGCTCAAACACTGAGTCTCCATCTTTCATCCTCAGGTTATACAACTTTTTCCACAGGAACAGTTTAGGTGTTTATTAAAGGAATTTACTAAAGTGTTATAAACCATAAAACCTAATCCCTAATCACTAAACCCTAAGAATTTTTAAATATTTTAAACCTGAAACCCTAAAAACTAAACGCTAAGAATTATGTAATATTATAATATTAAACCCTTCAAGAGAAATAAAATTACCTTGCAAATTCCCCTAGTCTCCACATAAATGAGGAACACACTCCAACACAATTTACTCCTCTATATCCAATGACAAGTGTTAGCGTAGAATGAGAGCAATAGATTTTTTTTTACTACATACAAGAAGTTTTAGCATAATGAGTGAGTTACGTTAGACTAATAGATTTAGTATCAAAACATGGAATTGAAATTGAGATAGAGCACATAAAAGAACCCATACAAGGAATTACAGCGAGTAGCAGAGAATTAAAGCCAACACAACTTACAGAGTTGCAGAGTGGTGCCATGGCTATGTGAGCCAAGCGAAAGGAGGGAAATGAGGTTGTAAATTGAGGTTAGGTGTTTTGAATAACCTTACAAAACCCACAATTTGATCCAAACTTTCACTGTAGGTTATTAAGGGAATTATGATTTTCCTCAAATCATGTGAATATGATGTGGAGTGGGTATCATGGTATTAAACAATAGCACCAAATCTAACCTATTTCCAATCCATTAATATGAAAGGATGAAATTTTAAAACTAGAATGAATATTTAATTTGGTATATGGCAAATATTGCATGGTAAGGCTTGAAATCAATTACAGGGAACAAAAACATAAATTAAGTTGTGTTATACAAGGAAATCATGTAGCTAAATTATAATCATATTAAATGAAATTGATATTCTTTGCAACAAACAATGCTAATGGATAGTAATGTGATACATTCAAAAAATAACCATACATAGAAAAATATTGAATTCATCAGTTGTCAATCTTAAGAATTCAAAACATATTCCTTGTAATGTAATGAAAATTAATAGCATATACTAATAGTATACAACATGGAAATAGGGTAGAGAAAGAAATATACAATACTACTATTCTAGATTCATGCTCAATTTTGGTAATTTTAAAGAAAAATGATTTCTTTTTGTATGAGATGGACCTATGTTACACTTATCTTACCCTAGCCTAGCCTATCCTAGTCTACTTTCACTTAACTAAAACTATTCTAGTGTAGCCTAGGCAAGTCTAGCCTACACTATCCTATCTTAGTTTACTCTAGCCTAGCCTATTCAACCGTAGCCTAACATAATCTAGCATAATTGGGCCTAGCCTACTCTCACATGACTTAGCACACTCTAGCCTATCCTAGCCTAGACAAGCCTAGATTGCACTAGCTTGGCCTACCCTAATCTATCCTAGCCTCACCTATCCTATCATCACCTATCCTAGCCTCACATATCCTCGGTTATCATGGCCTACTTTACTCTAGACTAGCCTATTGTAACCTATTGTATCCTAGCTTACCTTAGCCTACCCTACAATACACTAGCCCTAGCATAGCCTAATTTATCCTAGCCTAGCCTAGCCTACTCTATCCTACCCTAGCCTACAGTAGCCTAGTCTAGCCTAGCCTAGCTTAAACTAGCCTAGTCTAACCTAGCCTAGAGTACACTACTCTGTTCTAGCCTAGGGTAGCCTACACTAGCCTAGTCTTGCATAACCTATCCTACTCTTGTGTGGCTAGCCTACACTAGCTTAGTCTAGTCTAACCTAGCTAGATTACATTAGCATAGCCTAACCTACTTTACTCTAGCCTATGTAGCCTAGCCTTCCCTAGCATTTCCTAAGATAACCTTGGCTAGCCTAGCCTAGCTTAGCCTACTCTAACGTAGACCATTGTTAGCATATATCTGTGTAGCATAACGTACCCTACCCTAGTTTAATCTATCCTAGTCTAGCCTACACTAGCCTAGTCTAGCTTAGCCTAACTTACCCTACCCTAGTCTAGCCTAGGCTAACCTAACTTTGCCTACTCTTGCCTAGCTAGCCTACACTAGTTTAGTCTAGTCTAGCCTAGCTATCCTACACTAGCTTAGTCTAGTCTAGCCTAGCTAGTTACTTTGGCATAGCCTAACCTACTTTACTCTAGCCTCCCTAGCCTAGCCTTGGATAGCCTAGGATAGTCTACTCTAGCCTATACCCTTTTTACCATATATTTGTCTATCCTAACCTACTCTAGCCTGGATTTCTATAGCCTAACCTAGTGTAGCCTTTCCTAGCGTAACCTAGCCTGCTTTAGCATAAGATATCCCACTCCAACATGGCATAGCCCTGCCTAGGATAGGCTACACTAGTTTAGATTACTCTAGCCTAGCCTACTATAGCCTAGCCTAGTCTAGCCTACTGTAGCCTAGCTTAGTCTAGCCTAGCCTAGTCTAGCCTAACCTATTCTAGCCTAGGCTAGCCTAGCTTTTCCTAGTCTACTAGGGCCTAACCTATCCTACTCTATCTTGATGTAATCTAGACTAGCCTAGCCTATCCTATCCTACTCTAGCATATCCTAGCATACTATAGTCTACTCTAGCCTAGGCTAACCCACTCTAGCCTATCCTACACTACGATAACCTAAAGGAGCCTACTTTACTCTAACCTACAGTACTCTAGCCTAGCCTAACCTCGGCTAGCCTACTATATCCCAGCATACCTTAGTATAACCTAGTCTATCCTACTCTACTCTAACTTACCCTACTCAATATGTTCTTACTTGTCCTAGCCTATCCTATCCTATAGTAGCCTACTTTAGCCTAGCCTAGTCTAACCCACATTATCCTATTCTATCGTAGACTAGCCTAAACAACATGATCCTATTTTAGCTTAGCCTTCCATACCTTTCCCTAGCCCAACCCAATGCAGCTTAGCCCATCTCCACCAAGCCTAACATATCCTGACTTAGCCTAGTCTAGCCTACTCTCACCGAGACTAGCGTAGCTTAACCTACTCTACCCTATCCTAGCCTATCCTAACCTACCCTACTCTAGCATAACATAACCTACTCTAGAATATCCTAGCCTAGCCTAACCTAACTTATTCTAGCCTAGCTCAGCCTAGACTAGCCTAGCCTATCTTGGCCTAGCCTACTATATCCTGGCATTACCAAGCATATCCTAGTCTATCCTAGCATAGCCTAGCCTAGCCTAGCCTACTCTATCCTACTCTTCCCTAAACTAGCCTACCCAATTCCAACCTGCTCTAGCCTAGCTTAACCCAATCCAGCCTAGCGTGTTCTAACCTAACCTGACCTATCCTAGCCTAGCTTATCCTACTCTAGCCTACTAGCCTAAACTAACCTAGCCAGGTGTAATCTAGCCTTCCCATTCTATGCTAGACTAACATACTTTATCCAAGCCTAGCCTAGACTAGCCTAGCTTAGGGTAGCTGACTTTAGCATAGCCTAGGGTAGCCTAGCCTATGTTAGCCTAGCCTACGTTATCCTATCCTAGCCTACCCTACTCAAGAATAATTTTTGCTTTCCTAGCCTTCTCTAACGCAGGCCAACCTACTTTAGCATAAGCTAGCCTACCCTACCCTATTGGAGCCTAGCCTACTCTAGCATAGCCTAACCTAGCCTCTCCTATCCTACTGTAATCTACATTAGCGTAGCCTATCATATTCTAACCTAACTATCCTAGCCTAACCTACGCTACTCTATCCTACTTTAGCCTAGCCTAAACTATCATAGCCAACTATATCCTACTCTTGCCTAGCCTAGCCTACATTAGCCTACCCTTTCCTAGCATAGCTAAGCCTACACTGTCATAGCCTAGATATGCCTAGTCTAGCCTAGCCTACTCTGCCTTAGCCTCTACTAGTCTAGCCTATTGAGTCCTATGCTAATCTAGCCTAACATACTCTATCCTAGCCTAGCTTATCCCAAGATGGCATAGCCCAGCATAGCCTTACATAGCCTAGACTATTCTAGCCTAGCCTAACCTAGCCTAGCCTAGCCTACTCTAGCCTAGCCTATCTTAGCCTACTCTTACCTAGCCTCGCCTATCTTAGCCTACTCTTGCCTAGCCTAGGCTACCTACTCTAGCATATCCTAGCCTAGGCTACTCTAGGCTACCTACTCTAGCATATCCTAGCCTAGCCTAGCCTACTATAGGTTACCCTAGGCTACCCTACTCTATCCTAGCCTAGCCAAGCCTACTCTAGCCTAACCTAACTTAGCCTACTCTAGCCTAGCTTATCTTATCCTAGCCTGGTATATACTAACCTAGCATAGCCTAACCTGCTCTAGCCTTCTCTAGCCTAGCCTACTCTACTCCAGCCTACTTTATCCTACTCTACCTTAGCCTAGTCTAGAATATCCTATCCTAACATTTTCTAACCTACTCTAGCTTCTCCTAGCCTAGCCTTTCCTACTCTATCCCATTATAGCCTTGGTTAGCCTACTCTATCCTAGCTTACTCTAACCTATACTATTCTAGCATAACCTACCTTAGCATAGCCTAGTATATCGCAACATACCATAGCCTAGCCTACTCTACGTTAGCCTACTCTAGCCTACTCTAAGTTAGCCTACTCTACTCTACCTTACTCAATCCTACTCTACCCTAGCTTATCCTACTCTACCCTAGCCTAGTCTTGCCTATCCTATCCTAACCTTTTCTAACCTACTCTAACCTTTCCTACCCTATCCTACCTTAGCTTACCTTATACTACTCTATCCTCCCTTACTCTAGCCTAGACTATTATAGCCTAACCTAATCTAGCCTAGCCTACTGTAGCCCACTCTAACCAACTATCCAACTGTAGCCTAGTCTAACATATTTTAGCCTAACCTTTCCTGGTCCACCTTAGTCTACCCTATCTTAACCTCACCCAGCCTACTCTAGCTTAGCATAGGCTAGCCTAGCCTACTCTAGCCTAGATTAACCTAGCTTAGCCTAGCCTACTCCATCCTACCTTACATTACTCTAGGCCAGCCTACTCTAGCCTCACCTAGCCTAGCCTAGCCTAACCTAGTCTACTCTATCCTACTCTAGCCTAGCCTACCTTAGTGTACTCAATCCTATCCTAGCCTAGCCTATTCTTTCTTAGCTTCGCCTAGCCAACTCTAGTGTAGTCTTGCTTAGCCTACTCTATCCTTGTCTTACTTAGCCTACTCTAGCCTAGCCTAGGCTACTTTAGCCTAGCAGAGCCTATTTTATCCTACCCTATGCTAGCCTACCATAGCCTATTGTACCCTATCCTAGACTACCCTACTCTAAGTTAGCTTAGCATAGCCTACTCTACTCTAGTTACTCTAGCTTACTTTAGGCTAGCCTAGTCTATTCTACCCTACTCTACTGTAGCCTATTGTAGTATACTCTAGGAATTTATACATACATGATGTAGTTGAGACATTAATAAAACACATATTCAATATTAATGTATAAAAATATTTACATCACTATTTGATTTTATAATATAGATTTTAATAGAAACACAATATCCCTTCATATTATATCAATTCAAACAATTTTTCATTATATTATCTGAGTTAAAAATATACCATATTGTAGAACTTAATAACATATTAATTATATAAATTTTAAAATCATTTAAAAAATAAACTGAACTAAATAACCTTAATAAAAAAATTATTTTGAAATAAATGAAAGTATATAGTATTAATAAAAAAATAAATACAAAAAAAAATTATTTAACATATATTACATCTATTAATATCTAATTTAATAATGAAAATATATAAAAGCTAACCATAATAATTATGTAAAAACAAAATCTAAGATAAAAAATTAGAAGATGTAATCAAAAATGCATTTATAAAATGTAAAAACATAACTTACATATATTATTGGACAAAGCCATTTAATCTAAACTACATTGTAGGAGAAATTTAACTTAATAATAAAATGGGCACCTATTAAAAAATGATTTTTAGAATGATAAGTTACAAAACTCATTTTAATAATTGCGATAATTGCCAAAGATACTCCAGACAATACTCACCCCAAACTAAACTAAATAAATAGGAAACCTACGTGAATAAAACAAAACTACAATGCAATTTAACTCATCAAAATAAAACAAAACTACCTTACAATTAGATTGAAAGAACATTTACTTTCCTCTTACAATGTTATTGAAACTCCACTTACTTCCAATACTAGTGGTGAAACTAAAATAAAAGTACATTAGAAGTTGTAAAAGTACATAATTGGATGCATAATTGACCAATTAAAAATGGAAAGAAAAAGGATGTATCCTCTTTCATGGGACTTTATTACTTACATTCACCCAAAAGAATAAAATTGGAAAAGAATAGTACAAAATTACACCCAAACAGATAAAAAAGAAACGATAAGAAAACATGCAGTAAGAAAGAAAATCCATCTATAGAAAATCTATGAAAACTAATGGAAAATCTATGAACCATCTGTTAGTTCACTGTACATTTTCAAAAGAAGTATGGAACTAAACATGAAAAAACGTAACAAGAAGTTTGGCTCCACCAAGAGACACGGAGGGTCCGTGAACTAAAAATTAGTATGCGGCGAAAACGGAAATCTTAAAGAGAAAATTAAGCCAATGGAGTTATACTTCTGAAGGGAGGTCTTCACACAAAGGTGCAACTGAAGTGAACAATGATGAGAGGATTTTTCATTTTACAATCACGGAAAAGCAATGACCACTTTAAAGTTAACATGAATAAACTGTAGGTCCCATCAGAGAAATTGCAATATATGCCTTTGAAGTAAAAAAACCAGTAAAAATCTTTAACGACTAAACCTAGAACGCAAATATTATTTGGGTAACTAAAATGGTTAAGGATACTGATCTTTTTTTTATAGCTAGTAGATCGTGGGGCAATTAAAAGACAAACAGACAAAAATAGGCAAGGATAGAATATATATCTATTAGGCCAGTCGTGCTTGGGGCGATTACAACGAAAAAAAAGACAAAACCGGTTTTATATAAATAGTTACCTGTAAAGAATGCCAATCGACACAAGTAGAAAGATCAACTCCTCTCCCTCCCTTCTTTCGAAGCTTTCCATCTGCCAGAGAATCATAAAAGTATGTTCTTGTATTTTCATTTTAGATTGAAGTTAGAAACCAAAAACCAGAGTTATAATCGTGACAACAATTGAGAGGATTTCCCTTGCCGACAACCGTTAGCCAGAAATGACGCAGGTCATGTAGACGCTTGCTTCTGCAAAGAAAATTGCAACGTGGCACAGGCCAAAAGGCTATTTAAGTACCTTTTTGGTGTCATGTAGTCCACACCCATTTCATATATTAGAAATGGTTTGGTATATGAAATCGTCTGGGACGCTTAGATCTAAGAAAAAAATAAAAAGGAGAATGGTCAGAGAAATGATTAAGTTAGTGAAAATATAGAAAAGTGGAGAACAATCGTCTGGTAAACAACTATATTACAGTAAAAAATATACAATCTGTCGAACAGACTATCACATACTGTATTTGTTTTTGAATTACAATTTCAATCATATTTCACTTGGAATTCAGAAATAGAATTAGAAACTGAAACCCAATTCAAGAATCACTTCTAACTTTCACCGGCACCACAGCTCGATAGAGAGTACCTCTGGCTGATAGGGTACCTCTGGCTGGTACAATGCACTAAATAATTTCAAGGCCAACAATGTTGTCATGGCCCATAGATCCAGCAACAGTGTCGTCAGTCAGTACGAAATGATATCCGCGGCATCAACCAGAGTTTAAGTCCTCCGTCCTCTCCTCGCTTTCATCCGCGCTGCAACCTCGGTACGAGCACTGAAAATTTGAGCATTACGAGCACCTGCAGAGGCTGAGAGGCACAAGGAAAAGCCATTAACTCCATCTTTCCCGAACGCGTCCTTTCATATCATGCATCTGCTATCATAATATGCTAGCTCTCCTATTAGAAATAGGAATCGAATTCAAAACAAGAACTGGAATCTCACCTGCGCTCCCACTCCCACCTTTTAGCCTCCCACTCCCCGCTTTTACGCTGACACACCACTAACGCATGGAACATGAATTCAAGAACGAGAATTGAAATCTCACCTGTGCTCCCACTCCCAACTTTTACGCTGACACACCATAACACATGGAACATGAATTCAAGAACGAGAATTGGAATCTCACCTGTCCTCCCACTCCCAGCTTTTACGCTGACACACCACTGACACATTCAACAGAAATTCAAGAACGAGAATTAGAATCTCACGTGCGCTCCCACTTCCAACAGGGATTCAAGAACGAGAATTGGAATCTCACGTGCCCTCCCACTTTTAGCTTTTACTCTAACAGACCACTCAAACATTGAACAATAACGAAAATTTTAAAAGGTTCAAAAATTTTAAAAGGTTCCAAATTTATACGAACGATCCTCGATTGTAAAGAGACACAATTTGAAAAAATAATATTATTTTAAATATAGATTTAACATGATTTTATAGGGATCTATTTTATCTATTTTTTCATTTGTAATTTTTTTTATGAATAGATATTGTTTAAATGTTTTGTATATTTATTTATTTCTTTTGATTTCATAAAAGAAAATTAGGAGTAGACATTATTTAAATGTTTTGTATAGTGATTTATTTATTTTTAGATTTTTATTTTCTTGAATATGATCAAAATTTCAATTTCATGATAGACGAACATGGTTACACATACCGGGCTATAGAATGAGCATCTAGGCTCAATGAGTAAATCAGCCTAAATGGAAATCTTTTTGCTATTACAAATGTTTTTATTAATCTAAAATAAATTTTTATATCTAAGATGACGAATGTATAAATTATGAGATAAAATCATCCATGGAAATCCTTCTGCCACAGAAAATATTTTTATCAAGATAAAACATTTTTTTTTATGAATGGGAAATAACTATAAGGCATTATAATGTTATGATGTTTTTTTATTATAATATATATTTAATTTAGTAAAAAATAATTAATATTGAAATATATAAATTTTTGAAACTAATTAAATTTCATTTTTAAATAATATTAATAAAATGTTTTTAACTAAGTTCATATTAATTTGTTAAAGAAAAATTATTAAAACTTTCTTTATTTAAATTTAATTGAACTTCTTTGTTGAAAATAAATGATCCTTTGTAGTAGGGTAGTTTAATTGGTGATGGACAGGGTAGTTCAATTGCTAAAAGAATAATGAATATGTAGTAGTTAAGAAATTCCAGGTTCAAAAATCCCACAAAAATGGTAAACCATAGATTAGTAGCCCCGTGTGAAATTGAATAAACTATGAGATGGGATGTTAAAACAAACCTAAAAAGGAATAAAAACTGTTAAGTGCAAAAGTGGCCAAGGCTATGTGGGATAAATAATTAACCTCAGTTCTTCAACTGACTTTCATTGGTTACAAACATTCCATATCAAACCCAAAGTCATGGAAAAAAGAGAAATGTTAAAGCATTTAATGGAGTGCATGCATCCTATCGTAAAAGATATACATGAGCAATAAAAGATATACATCAACCTACTTTTCTCTAATCATATATGCCTCAATCGATATATATGGTTTCTTACCACGGATACATTCAACAACCGTTTCAGGGAGAAATCCCCAATCAGCCAAAAGTTTTCAAGAGATGTAAGTCTCCTTTTCAACAACTATTTCAGAGCTCAATGCAACCTTGTCCAGTAATTTTTGGGAATTTTCTCATCATATTTTAGAACACTTATGATATTTACAGGTTGCTTTATTGGAATACTTGAAACATTAATGCATAACTGTGTGATGGCATTGGATGGATGGAGTGGGTGTTTTTTAAACGATCATAATCTCAGCATTGTCTCATCATTTTCAAGAACACTTTTTGTATTTACACGTTACTTTATTACTTTATTTGTGATAGTAATGGAGGGATGGAGTGGGGGTTTTTTAAGGGAATTAGAAGGAATTGGGAAATGATATTAATCGATAATGATTTAAGATTCTTTGAATTATTAAATTCTCTAATTATTTACAAATTTATCGACCAAATAATTTTTAATATCTAAATCAATTTTAAAATAAATTAAACTGTCAAAATAAAATTTTAAAATATAAAGAATTTTGATACCGAAAAATATCAAGTAAGAAGATTCCACTTACTAGAATTTTCGTCAAAGTAAAAATATTTCACTTATTTAACCCAATTAAAAAACAATTTTCGTTATAATCATAGCCTATTTTTTAAACATAAATTAAAATCTCAAAAACCAAATTTTAAAATACAAAGAATTTTGATACAGAAAAACCCAAAGTAGGAAGATTCCACTTATTGAAATTTTAGTCGTGCAAGTACAAAGATCTCACTCATTTAAACAAAATAAAAAAGCTCTTTTTATCATAATCCTTGGCTATTTTTTAGCATTTAAATCATTTTTAAAATGGGGTGAAATCCCAAGAAACCGAGATTTAAAATATATGGAATTTTGATCCTGAAAAACCAGACTACGGAGATTCCACAGCTTTCAAAAAACTTAAAAACTTAGCCTAATCTATATGACGAACATGATTGGAATTTGGATTTTTAACCTATCATACAATTTATTTTTGATGTTTTATGTCTTTATACCTTCTATCAAGAAACGTTATGTTCAAATTTTTTCCCTTCAAAAGTGAATTTAGCATAATAAATTAATTGGTTACCAATAAAGTGTTTATTTTTCTAAAACAATTGATGTGTAGCGGGCATTTTTTGAAAGAATGAACTCAGTATTGTAGTCACAAGATTTAAACATTACTTTATCATGTCATTTTCTAAAAAAATGGTGGTGGGTAGCTATCTCCAGTGTTTTATATCAAATGACATAATTGCTAGTTGAGTAAGGTGGGATGACTCCTTTTCTTTGGAATGAAAATATCCATTGATCATTTATATCAAGGAATGGTGGTCATCAATTTGTCTTCTATAACTAGTTTCTCTCTCTTCTCTCCAAAATTATGGATAATTAGGATTAGAGTTCTTTGAAATGTTTCTAAAAAGAAACTTTTATTAATATGTTATTTTGTTTTTATTAGAGATTGCAAAAAATAGTGAATAAAAATCAAAGCCTATCATTTACTTCATTATATAACCATAATTGTAGGGCCAATGCCAACAATTTTGTTTTCTGTGTTTCAGCCATAAAAACTTAATTGAAAATCTTATTCTTTTGCATATCTAGTTGAGAGTCCTAATATTTCCTTATTTATCATTATAATGTTATTTATTCAAATTGTTATATGGTATTGCATGCAACATTATAGAAAATATACCAAAAACTAACTTATTAAACCTTTATAGTTTACTTAATTGGCCTAATGATTGAGTCCTTTAACTTTGGTAATTAATATCCTATCCCTACTGGATCTAAAGTACCCTATCACTGTCAATTCATCACCTTGAATTGTTCTTGTTGAATATCCTTAAGGTGATTTATATATGGGTAAACCTCCTTTGTAGGTTAAAGACTTCTTCATCACCTTGAATTATTCTTTTTGAATATCCTTAAGTCAATTTGTATATGGCTAACCTCCCTTATAGTTTAATTACAACTAAGTAAATGGAGAATGACTACTGAGGTGAAATCTCTAAGAATTATCTTGTTTTGATGTTTGAATTTTCCTAGTGAAGATTTGTAGTAGGCTTGCAGGATTTTGAGTAATTTAGAATAGACCAAATAGTTCATGAGAAAATACACATGTTCATCACAATTTAAATAGAAATAAAGAGATAACTAAATTTTAATTAAAATATACTTTATTTCTTTTACATAAAGTTTTATATATATATATATCAAACATGAATGGACATAATAGTTTAAATGTATGATATTTAAGTGCAATGTTTCAACTTATGTATCTGATACTTATTCCTTGGCATAATACAATTTACGGTTTATTATAAGTAATTTGTTTTCACCTTCAGATATCATAGCAATTAGAATTTTTGTAATAGATTCACCAATATGGAAAGATGGTCAAATTTAATTTAACTCTACATAATTTCTTTTATTCAATTTATTATATCTTGTTTTTATGGTGAAGAGATGTTGTTATCCTCTTTAATAAGTATCAAATATCTCACAGGACATGTTTTCCCCTAGTTTATCAAATAATTTTAGAAAAGTGTTGATAACCTTACATCTGAATAGGTGCTTGAGGGTGGGAGAATATGTTCTCATGAGTTTGGTTTATCTTGCATCATTAAGAGGACAAGTCATTATCCTCTTGATCTAGGTTGATATCAAACTTATGACATTATTTTCATTTCCATTTAACTAGGGTTGTTAAGGAAAAACCCATATCACTCTAATTTAAGTGCATAAAATTCTTTCGATTGTAAAATAGGACTGAGACTCAGTCTGAAAGCTGAGCGTCAGACTGAATATCTGAAGGTCACGTGTTTTATCCACACTCAACAACCTAACGATGGTTTCCCTCGTTCTTCAATGGTGATTTCGCAATCACAATCTCTCCTTGGCAATATGTGAAGATTTCTTAAGGAGGGAAATGATGGTCATGCCCAATTTCGATCAGCGATGAACAGTTGGTAGAGGATCTTCGAAGATTATAGAAAATGAGTGGTAACGACAATGTTGTTGCCTCCATATCTTATTGGGAGAGCGTCAAGGAAAAGCTGAGCGTACTGAATATCTGAAGGTCATGTGTTCGATCCATGCTCCGGTCCATGCTCAACGCACCTAAAACTTCATAATTTTAGTTCTAATCACACTAGAGGTAAGGAAGTCATTTCTGTCCATTCGAATTATCTTAACATTCTATAGCTGCGTCTCTTCTCCTTCGATCCTTGTTTTAAAGTCTTCTTTATAATTTTTTTCCGCAACTGTTGATATCATAGATGGATAATTAATTTTGTTTTAAAATGTGAAGCCATGCCTTTTTTTTCGAACCTTGTTTTATGGTATGGATAGGGTTTATTTTTTCCTGCACCTATGGATATGGTTTAATATTTTTTCCTACACATGAGGATAATTTTGTTTATAATTATTTTGCTGCAACTCGGGGAAGCACTTATTGATACTTTTCGTGTTCCATTATTTTTTTCACATTTCATTGTCTGATCCAGTAACTATGGATAATTTTATGGATAATTTTGTTTGCAAGTTTATGAATCCGATTCTACTACTATGGATAGGGTTTATGTTTATGGACAATTTTGTTGGCACATTTCAAATGTTAAGCACTTGTTAAGCATTTGAATTGGAAAATATTTATTTATATTTTTCGTTTTCATTACAATTAGTCCTCACTATTCGTGTGTCCTCACACTCAATTGCAATTAGTATTCAATTAGTACATTGATACTTCTACTACTATGGATACACTCAATTGCAATTAGTCTTCAATTAGTACATTGATACTTCTACTACTATGGATAGGGTTTATGTTTATGGACAATTTTGTTGGCACATTTCAAATGTTAAGCACTTGTTAAGCATTTTAATTGAAAAATATTTATTGATATTTTTCGTTTTCATTACAATTAGTCCTCACTATTCGTCTGTCCTCACACTCAATTGCAATTAGTCTTAAATTAGTACATTGATACTTTTCTTCGTGTTCCATTACAATTAGTCCTCAAAATTCGTCTCTCCTCACACTCAATTACAACAATGGAGGAACACACTCAATTACAAAACAATTGGTCCTCAAGATTCGTGTGTCCTTACACTCAATTACAATTACTCCTCACCCCAGCCAAGCCAATTAAATCTGCTTCTAAAATATAAACACAAATAACAGCAAAACCTAAATGGCTACAGAGTGCTACGGCTAAGTTGTCTTAAGAGCAGTGAAGGTATTGAAGGCATAGTGCTGTTTTGGTAATCTTGTGTTTCGGCCAAGGACGAAGAAGATATTTGTAGTTCCATTTGAGATCACATCAAGCCATACAAGGACAAAGAAGATATTTGTAGTTCCATTTGAGATCACATCAAGCCATAGAGTATGTGTGGTGGTATTCCATCGTGATTATCATATTA
>APFE030846202.1:0-15543 GCA_000404065.3 Pinus taeda
AATAAGCTGATGTTGTTGACCTCAATGTGGAAAACGAATTGTCTTTGCCACTAACAGTGAAGGAGTCATTGAACGTAAACACATAATGATGCATATATTGTGATGCATCAAAGACATTTCATCAAGTAGGGAGATTAGTATATTGATTTTGTTTAAACATTTTCAAATATGACTATGTTCTCGGGACTGGTGGAAAAAACAATTACATAGTAAATACAAGGACAATGTGTAACTTGATGAGAGGTAAGAGGTTGCTATCTAAGGTTAAGGTCGTTCATTGTATGTGGTTTGAAAAACAAATTTCTTAGTTATTTGGATTAATAATTACAATGTATACATGAATGTTTTTTTTCCCATGGGAAAATTCGTAATTTTCTATTATGAGTGGAAAATTATATGTTGTAGATGCTAGTGGCATATGTTGTATGTGTGACCGTAGTCATCAAAATATACAAGTCTGTACATGAGTACCCATTTAGGGTGTACCTTCAAAGTTAAGTAAAAGTTATACAAAAAATTTACAAAATTTGAAAATTGCTTTGCTATAAATTTTCTGCTATGTTATGCATCATATAATCTATGATAAATTAGGGCCTAACGGCCCGTCGCTGCATCCAGTCTATATATGGCTTGTGATAACACTGGTAGGCCTCTTCCTCGCTTTGTTCTTGAATTAGCCATTCACCCCTAGGTTGACACCTTGCCTATTTTGAAAGCTAATCCGCAATTTGGTTGCGCTCCCTATAAATGTGAATACATGTAATATGATCAAATTGTGATTTTAAAAACATTGCATCATCCAAAATGTTCTTGAGAGAATGTACATGGCATGTAAATGTGCAATTGAACCAAAATGTGCATGTAGATGCCAGTGGCATATGTTGTATGTGTGACTGTAGTCATCAAAATATACAAGTCTGTACATGAGTACCCATTTAGGGTGTACCTTCAAAGTTAAGTAAAAGTTATACAAAAAATTTACAAAATTTGAAAATTGCTTTGCTATAAATTTTCTGCTATGTTATGCATCATATAATCTATGATAAATTAGGGCCTAACGGCCTATCGCTGCATCCAGTCTATATATGGCTTGTGATAATAAGCTGATGTTGTTGACCTCAATGTGGAAAACAAATTGTCTTTGCCACTAACAGTAAAGGAGTCATTGAACGTAAACACATAATGATGCATAGATTGTGATGCATCAAAGACATTTTATTAAGTAGGGAGATTAGTATATTGATTTTGTTTAAACATTTTCAAATATGACTATGTTCTCAAGACTTGTGGAAAAAAAAATTACATAGTAAATACAAGGACAATGTGTAACTTGATGAGAGGTAAGAGGTTGCTATCTAAGGTTAAGGTTGTTCATTGTATGTGGTTTGAAAAACAAATTTCTTAGTTATTTGGATTATTAATTACAATGTCTACATGAATGTTTTTTTTCCAATGGGAAAATTTGTAATTTTCTATTATGAGTGGAAAATTATATGTTGTAGATGCCAGTGGCATATGTTGTGTGGCATATGTTGTATGTGTGACCGTAGTCATCAAAATATACAAGTCTGTACATGAGTACCCATTTAGGGTGTACCTTCAAAGTTAAGTAAAAGTTATACAAAAAATTTACAAAATTTGAAAATTGCTTTGCTATAAATTTTCTGCTATGTTATGCATCATATAATCTATGATAAATTAGGGCCTAACGGCCCGTCGCTGCATCCAGTCTATATATGGCTTGTGATAACACTGGTAGGCCTCTTCCTCGCTTTGTTCTTGAATTAGCCATTCACCCCTAGGTTGACACCTTGCCTATTTTGAAAGCTAATCCGCAATTTGGTTGCGCTCCCTATAAATGTGAATACATGTAATATGATCAAATTGTGATTTTAAAAACATTGCATCATCCAAAATGTTCTTGAGAGAATGTACATGGCATGTAAATGTGCAATTGAACCAAAATGTGCATGTAGATGCCAGTGGCATATGTTGTATGTGTGACTGTAGTCATCAAAATATACAAGTCTGTACATGAGTACCCATTTAGGGTGTACCTTCAAAGTTAAGTAAAAGTTATACAAAAAATTTACAAAATTTGAAAATTGCTTTGCTATAAATTTTCTGCTATGTTATGCATCATATAATCTATGATAAATTAGGGCCTAACGGCCTATCGCTGCATCCAGTCTATATATGGCTTGTGATAATAAGCTGATGTTGTTGACCTCAATGTGGAAAACAAATTGTCTTTGCCACTAACAGTAAAGGAGTCATTGAACGTAAACACATAATGATGCATAGATTGTGATGCATCAAAGACATTTTATTAAGTAGGGAGATTAGTATATTGATTTTGTTTAAACATTTTCAAATATGACTATGTTCTCAAGACTTGTGGAAAAAAAAATTACATAGTAAATACAAGGACAATGTGTAACTTGATGAGAGGTAAGAGGTTGCTATCTAAGGTTAAGGTTGTTCATTGTATGTGGTTTGAAAAACAAATTTCTTAGTTATTTGGATTATTAATTACAATGTCTACATGAATGTTTTTTTTCCAATGGGAAAATTTGTAATTTTCTATTATGAGTGGAAAATTATATGTTGTAGATGCCAGTGGCATATGTTGTGTGGCATATGTTGTATGTGTGACCGTAGTCATCAAAATATACAAGTCTGTACATGAGTACCCATTTAGGGTGTACCTTCAAAGTTAAGTAAAAGTTATACAAAAAATTTACAAAATTTGAAAATTGCTTTGCTATAAATTTTCTGCTATGTTATGCATCATATAATCTATGATAAATTAGGGCCTAACGGCCCGTCGCTGCATCCAGTCTATATATGGCTTGTGATAACACTGGTAGGCCTCTTCCTCGCTTTGTTCTTGAATTAGCCATTCACCCCTAGGTTGACACCTTGCCTATTTTGAAAGCTAATCCGCAATTTGGTTGCGCTCCCTATAAATGTGAATACATGTAATATGATCAAATTGTGATTTTAAAAACATTGCATCATCCAAAATGTTCTTGAGAGAATGTACATGGCATGTAAATGTGCAATTGAACCAAAATGTGCATGTAGATGCCAGTGGCATATGTTGTATGTGTGACTGTAGTCATCAAAATATACAAGTCTGTACATGAGTACCCATTTAGGGTGTACCTTCAAAGTTAAGTAAAAGTTATACAAAAAATTTACAAAATTTGAAAATTGCTTTGCTATAAATTTTCTGCTATGTTATGCATCATATAATCTATGATAAATTAGGGCCTAACGGCCTATCGCTGCATCCAGTCTATATATGGCTTGTGATAATAAGCTGATGTTGTTGACCTCAATGTGGAAAACAAATTGTCTTTGCCACTAACAGTAAAGGAGTCATTGAACGTAAACACATAATGATGCATAGATTGTGATGCATCAAAGACATTTTATTAAGTAGGGAGATTAGTATATTGATTTTGTTTAAACATTTTCAAATATGACTATGTTCTCAAGACTTGTGGAAAAAAAAATTACATAGTAAATACAAGGACAATGTGTAACTTGATGAGAGGTAAGAGGTTGCTATCTAAGGTTAAGGTTGTTCATTGTATGTGGTTTGAAAAACAAATTTCTTAGTTATTTGGATTATTAATTACAATGTCTACATGAATGTTTTTTTTCCAATGGGAAAATTTGTAATTTTCTATTATGAGTGGAAAATTATATGTTGTAGATGCCAGTGGCATATGTTGTGTGGCATATGTTGTATGTGTGACCGTAGTCATCAAAATATACAAGTCTGTACATGAGTACCCATTTAGGGTGTACCTTCAAAGTTAAGTAAAAGTTATACAAAAAATTTACAAAATTTGAAAATTGCTTTGCTATAAATTTTCTGCTATGTTATGCATCATATAATCTATGATAAATTAGGGCCTAACGGCCCGTCGCTGCATACAGTCTATATATGGCTTGTGATAACACTGGTAGGCCTCTTCCTCCCTTTGTTATTGAATTAGCCATTCACCCCTAGGTTGACGCCTTGCCTATTTTGAAAGCTAATCCACAATTTGGTTGCGCTCCCTGTAAATGTGAATACATGTAATATGATCAAATTGTGATTTTAAAAACAATGCATCATCCAAAATGTTCTTGAGAGAATGTACATGGCATGTAAATGTGCAATTGAACCAATTGATAACAATATTGAAATCCCCAAAGATCTGAATGTGTCTACAATTATGAGTCAGTGAAAAATATAATAGATGACACAACGAGATGAGCTCAGCAAAATTCTTAGTGCCAGCGCCTAGGCCCATACTAATTTGGAAGGAATGAGAATCAGATAGGTGAAGGAGGAGACCCCCACCACATCCTTGGTGTCAATAACTTCAGGAATGATAGATCGAGCAGGGGAGGGCTATTGATCCTTAGGAATTTCATTGAAGCTGTTGCAGGCCCTAGCAATAATTAGTGGCCACCAGATTTGCATATTTTTGAAAATGATTTTGTTCTTGCTTAACCAAATATTCCAGCATATGATCAATGGAAGATTGCAGATTTTCATGTTGGAGGAAGCATTCCACCAACTGTCCCATGCCTCCTTGATGTTGTTTCCCTCCCAGGGTTGTGTGATACTCAACGAGGAAAGCACTTGCACCCAAATATGACGAGAGGTTGTGCAGGTCAGGAATAAATGATCATTTGATTCCTCCTCCCATTGACAAATGACACACCAAGGACCGTGAAAAGATCTTTTCATCAGATTAATGCATGTTGGTGTCTTATTCATGATAATGTTCCACATGAAGAGTCCTGTACGAGGTGGTGCCTTGAGTTTCCAGATCACATGCCACCAACCTTCCAGGACAGTGGGTTTATGAGCAACGTGGATAATAAGGTATCCCTCTTTTGGTGAATATGGTCCATGTGCTATCGGGGCCCAAATCAGATCGTCATCATCATCCTTAATTTGAACATGCGATTCAGATAATGCAGTAGTGTAATTCCTCCAGCTGATGTCCATTGATCTGGAATAACAAGATTATTGCAGACTTCCATGCTTGTCGGAATATGGACAAATTCAGTTGATCCACAATGTGTGTTATTGAGTAGATGCCCTTGCTATTAAGAAGGGAAATTAGTGCCGGAGGGAGTTGGTATAGATTGCCGCATCCAATCCATGGGTCAATCCCAATGCTAACTACTGTGCCATTGTTTATGCGCCAGGTTAATCCACTCCTGATGGTGGGGAGGGTTTGTAGGACAACTTTCCAAATGACAGATATACCATGTTTGTTCCAAATTGGTAATCGAACCTAATCCATGAGATTTTGTGGCCAAATATATTTATAAATAACCACTTATGTCCAAAGAGTTGTGGTCTTTAGAAGGAGCCATCCCAATTTGGAAGCGAATGCGTGTGCAAAGACAAGGAGATCTTTGAGGCCCCGTTACACAGTAATTTGTCACCGTTGGTCACCGTCCCTGTTACCCTTGTTTTCGTACATTGGAGGACGCATTTCGGGACCTGTGACCAGTGACATAACCTAAAAACATTTGCATTATGTTCCCCTGAGTATGTACTTCATGTTCCCTGAAGACACCTTTTGCAAATTATCCCTAAAAAGTGCCCTTTTTCCATTGGCGCAGGTACCCAGTGTCTTACCCGCGCCAATGACTCAGATCCTCAAAAGAGGGCGCGCCCATTAGCGCTCTATCCTAGAGCAACACCCACGCCACCTAAATTTGGTTATGATTTTTGGCCAGCGCGCACTCATATGTTTTTTCCTCTCTTTTCATGGAGTTCTCTGAGGGAAAAATCCTCATGATAGAGGTCGAGTGTCATCTTTTTATCCATGACAACTAAGTTCAGTGGCTTTTCAGGGATAATGCCAATCCTCAATGGGCGTCCTGGTACAATGTATCTTCCTCCCTTCTCCATCTATAAATGACTGTCCTCATGCATTAAACAAGCTAGTTTTGCTAGAGTCTTTGTGAGTGCTGAAGTAATGCTAGAGTGATAGTGAGAATTGTGAAGCATAGGGAGGTTATGCTGCCGGAATTTTGAGAGAGAGGAGGTCACTTTGCAAGGCGTATTTAGCTGCTCGCCCAGTCAGACGAGGTTCTATCTTTCTTTGTTTTTACTCATTAATAGACGACTATCATTATGGTTCCACTCATGTGTCTTTATAATGATGATTGAGTTATATCTTTTCTGACTGATATATAGTTGCATCTATTGGATTTTATGCTTGTATTTGTGTCATTCTTTGCATGTGCAGGTGTCCGTTCACGAGGATCGTGGGGATTGTGACCAGCCGGAGCAAAGGAACGGGAGCGACGATTCTTCTACAAGTATTAGCGTTGGAATCCAGGTAGGCCATCATCATCGATCTCTGATTTGCAATTAGGAACCTGTGTGTTAGCGTTGTGTGATTGTTGCTAGACTCGTGTTGGGCTAGTGGGATCGCCTCTGTCTGCAGAGGGGATTTACCAGTTCAACAGGCCCCATCCCCCCTGACCCCCCATTTTTTGGCAAAGCAATGCGGCTCCATTTTACCCAGGCAAAAGGTTTTCTCTCCTTGTGCCCCTTCTAGAGGAAATTGTAGTAGATTCTTTGTATTCTAGAGAGGATGCCTTGTGGTATCTAGGAAAGCGACAACCAATATATCAGAGTGACTTCTGGAATGGATTTGATAAGCACCAATTTCCCTGCTCTCAACAACAATTGATGGTTCCAATTGGTCATCCTTTTTAATACGTTAGACACCTGCCAGGGCCAGTCGACTATTTTGTATCCATGTGATTTAATGCAGAATCCCAGGTATTTTAATCCCTCCTCTAGCTGAAGGCTTTGGAAGGGAAACTTCAGATATGCTTGTCGATATTCCTGTGGAGAGCATGTCGAGAAGGTTATGGTGGACTTTGGTCGATTAATTTCCATCCTTGTTGCTATACAAAATAATTACATTACATCAGATAGGGTATTGAAGTCATGAATGTCCCCATTGAGAAAAATGAGCACTTCATCAACAAAAAGGAGATGAGTGAGGATGCATTGATATATAATTTTGAGGCCTTGCAACGTCCCAACTCTTTTCTCATTTGAAATCACCCTGCTTAATCCCTCCATGACTATTAGGAAGAGAAGAGGGGAGAGTGGGAAACCTGGCTTGAGACCCCTCTCTGCATGGAAGAAGTTGGAAGCAGATCCATTGATGAGAACGCTGAAAGGGACAGAAGTCATACAACAAATAATCCATCGGTTGAAGGGGATAGGGAAGCCTAGGTGGGTTAATAACATTTTGATATAGAGCCAAATAACTCGGTCAAAAGCCTTTGAGAGATCAATCTTGAGAATGGCTCCTTTCAGATTCTTCAGCTTGATTGAGTGGAGGGCTTCTTGGGTTGTGCCAATGTCTTCGTGAATCTTTCGATTGTGGAGAAAAGAAAATTATTGAGAGGATGGGCTTGATATGTATACGTGAATGTTGTGGGAACATAAATAGAATTACATACATAATAAACTATAATAAATGATATAAAAATAAAGTAAATAACATATGATTAATATGTAATAATAATGATTTATAGTACAAGTTATATTTGGCGGTAATGGTCATTGATCATCATTAACATATTATATGATCATAATTATTCAAGTTTATTTTGGAATAGGGCCTTGAAAAGTTTAATTTAATTATCAATAATTATTAGGTGGATGGTGGGGATATAAGCTCCATGGAATATTTTAGAATATTTATGGAAGTAGTCATAAATCTCTCCATGACTACCAGGAAGAGAAGAGGGGAGAGTGAGCAACCCGGCTGAGACCCCTCTCGGCATGGAAGAAGTTGGAAGCAAATTCATTGATCAGAACGCCGAAAGAGACAGAAGTTATACAACAATCCATCGGATGAAGGGGATAGGGAAGCCTAGGTGGGTTAATAACATTTTGATATAGTGCCAACTAACTCAGTCAAAAGCCTTTGAGAGATCAATATTGAGAATGTTTCCTTCCAGATTTTTCAGCTTGATTGAGTGGAGGGCTACCTAGGCTGTGCCAATGGCTTTGTGAATATGTTGATTGTGGAGAAAAGAAAATTGTTGAGGATATGTTATTTGAGAGAATGAGCTTGATTGAGTGGAGGGCTTCCTGGGCTGTGCCAATGGCTTCATGAATTTGTTGATTGTGGAGAAAAGAAAATTGTTGAAAGGATATGTTATCTGAGAAGATGAGCTTGATTGAGTGGAGGACTTCCTGGGCTGTGCCAATGGCTTTGTGAATCTGTCGATTGTGGAGAAAATAAAATTGTTGAGAGGATATGTTATTTGAGATGGGCTTGAAATGTATATGTGAATGTTGTGTGAATATAAATAGAATTACATACATAATAAATTATAATAAATAATATAAAAACAAATGAAATAACATATGATTAATATGTAATGATAATGATTTATAATACAAGTTATATTTGGTGGTAATAGTCATTGATCATCATTAACATATTGTATTATAATATAACATATATTATATGATCATAACGATTCAAGTTTATTTTGGAATAGGGCCTTGAAAAGTTTAATTTAATTATCAATAATTATTAGGTGGATGGTGGAGATTTAACCTCCATGGAATATTTTAGAATATTTCTGGAAGTAGTCATAAATCAAAGGTTGAGATTTATCTCAAAAGTAGTTATGACGTTTCCCCTTAACCCATATTTGTAAAATAAGAATCATTGCCAGAGGCACTCCACAACCTACTATATGAGGGAGATAAAGTTACATTAAAAAAAAGTAGGTTAATTAATGGAAAAGAAGGAATAAATTAAATATGTGGGCTCAATTAAACTTTTTAATAAAAACTCATTGGTACCCTATTCCTCAACCACCCATTACAAATAAAAAAAATCATGTAAGATTATTTGCCAAAACTTGAAGTTGATCAAGCATAAGGTCAACTCAACTCTTATTGTAAAATGTTGCATGGAATTGAAATACATAGCTAAATTCCTGAAAAAATAAAGTAAATTGATATCATAGTTAAAACTTGGTTGTGTGAGGTAAAATTTATCAAAGTAAAAAAAATAATTAGCATTTCAAATATATAAATTAAGTAAAGTGTATTATAATAATATATATTATTATATTATAAATATATATTATATATATATAATATATATAGTGGAACTTAGATGCAAAAAATATTTTGATGTAATTGGTATTATAGTAAAAAATGCTTTTATGAGAAATAAAACTCATCTAAGTAAAATCAATAAATATTTCACATATATAAATTAAGTGAAGTGAAATTATAACGTGTTGTAAATTTTATTCAAGTCAAAATCAATTATATATATATATATATATATATATATATATATATATATATATATATATATATATATATAGTGGTTTTTTTGAGGCAAAAACAAATGTTTAATAATAATTGAGTGTAGAGGCATTTTCCAGGCTAGTATGGTAGAGATGTTGTAATGTCTTGTTTAACATTTTGACTATATCAAAATAAAATACAAGTAAAAATAAAGTTAAATTAGAGAAAACCAACATAGATCCATCTTAACTCAGTATCTACCAAGCCTTGAGAGGGTCTTTTCACTCTAGAAGAGGTTTGCATATCAAGAGATTTGATTCCTATTGGTGCTTGGTAGAAGTTAAGATGGATATAGGATGGTGGTAAAATAAGGGTAAATCTTCATGGTTAAGAATCTTGTCACATGTTTTTTTAAATGTATATATGTTTAACTTATGCATTATTTATTTTAATAATCAAGAATAATAATAATTTAAGATAGTTATAATTTGGTTAATTTTTATAATTTCTTTTCAATGTTGGTAATGTGAGATATATCATAAAGTGTTTTAATGTTTATAGTAGATCAATAACTATTATTAATGGTTAACAACCAATTTAATTTATATGGCGATGTTAGAATAATAACAATTAATAAATAATTTGAAGGTGGTAATCTTAAAAAAGTTACAAATTTATAGTATAATATAAAATATTTAATAAATAATAGTCGTTACACTAATAATATAAATCTTTAATGAATTAAAAAGCATAATATAACATAGAAGATAATAAATTAATAAGTATAATATAACTTTGAAAAAATACAAGTTAATTGGGGTTACCTCTGGTGGTCCTTCCTGCTCAAGTTCAATTCTTGCAAGTGACATCATGGATGTCAATAGTATTGACACTATAAATGTATTCCTCATATGAAAAAAACCTTTGAAAGAATATGAGTTCAATTCTTGTAAGTGACATCATGGATGTCAATAGTATTGACACTATAAATATATTCCTCATATGAAAAAAAAACCTCTGAAAGGATATGAATGTAATGACATTGATCATCATCAAGATAGTATACAACAATATAACATATATAATATGATCATAATTATTCAAGTTTATTTTGGAATATGGATTCAATAATTTTAATTTAATTATCAATAATTATTAGGTATTTGGTGGGGATTTAACCTCATGGAATATAATATTTTTAGTAGTGGTCATAGATCAAAGGTTGATATTTATCTCTAAAGTAGTTATGACTTTTCCCCTTTCCCTCAATATGAATCTTCATGCTGAATCTACATGATTAAGAATTTTGTTACATGTTTTTTTAAATGTATATGTTTAAATTATACATTATTTCTTTTTATATTTAAGAGGATTTTTTAAGATAAAGTTCCATTTTGGTTAGTTTTTATGATTTCTTTTAAATCTCGAGAATGTGAGATATATCATGAAGTGTTTTGATGCTTATCCTGGATTGATGCCTATTATTAACATTTAGCAGCCAATTTAATTTATATGGTTATGCTATAATAATATTAATTAATAAATATTGTGAATGAGATAATTTTAAAAAATTACAAATTTATAATGTAAAATAAAATTATTTAATAAATAATAAGTCTTACTCTAATAATATAAAATTATGATGAATTAAAAGGTATAATATAATATAGAAGATAATAAATTAATAAGTATAATATAACTTTGAATGAATACAAGTCAATTGGGGTTACCTCAGGAAGTTGGGAGGAACATATGAAATCCCCCCCACATGGGTTCAATTCTTGCAAGTGACATCACGGATGTTGATAGTATTGACACTATACGTATATTCCTCATATGAAAAAAAACATCTAACTACATATGAATGTAATGAATTAATAGTATAATAGGAATGTAAAATTCATATGGCATAATATTTATGAAGGCCTTAGAAAAGTGATAGCTAGTTAAGTGGGGCTGATTGTGGGAAAGCTCCATAGTTAAAGTGTGTTTGTCTTTTGAAGTTATAGTTATTGGGTGCAAGCTCTGAAGGTGATGATTGATACTATGTGATTTATTTTGCTCTAATCAACCCACTTCTTCACCCCTTTGAGCATCACCTAATGTAATGAGTGGTATGTGGACTACTCAAAATAATAAGATATCTAGTTAATTGAGACTAATACTCATGGATATGGACATCATTTAATGACTTACTCTATGTATTTAATCCCAAAGAATGATATATTGCACTAGAAAATCCCTATGCTTATAGAAAAGATTGAAGGGAATCCTAATAAAAATAGTTCATATGACATAATACTTGGTAAGGGTTTGTAAGTGGGGTAGCCGCTAAGTGTTTGATTGTGGAGAAAACTACACAATTAGGAGTGCTTGAACTAAAGGAGTCTTGGGATGGGTGACCTCTTGGGAAGTCTTGGTTACCAGGTGCAATCCTTGTAGGTGATAAGTGATGCCATGCAATTTATTTCACTAGTATCAATCCCACTTCCCTACTTTGAGCATCACTCGATGCAATGAGTGCTACGGACTATTCAAAATCATGAGAAGTTTGGTTAGTTGAGACTAATGTTCATGGATATGGTCATAGCTTAGTGACTTTATGCAGTTAATCCTGAAAAATGATATTTAATATTTTTCATTGTGAAACACCCATTCTTAAAGAAAAGGGTGGAGCTAATTGAATAGTTCATATGGCATAATGATTGCTAGGGTTTTACAAATGGGGTAGAAAGCTAAATGGGCTTGATTGCAGAGAAAAATCTATAGTTAAGTAGGCTTGAGACAAATGATTCTTGGGATGGGTGAACTCCTGGGAAGTCCTAGTTATTAGGTGCAAGGCTTGAAGGTTATTATTGATGCTATGCAATTTATTTCTCTAGTATTAATCCCACTTCACCCGTGTGAGCATCCCCTATTGTAATGAGTGCTATGTGGACTATTTAGATTATGAGTAGCTTGCTCGATTGAAACTAATATGGTCATAGTTTAATGCCTTACTCTACATAGTATATCCTAAAAAATGATATTTAATATGTTGCACTATGAAACCCCCATGCTTAAAGAGAAGAGTGAAGGGATACTGGACCGAATAGTTTATATGGCATAACACTTGCTAAGGTTTTTCAAATGGGATAGCTTGATAAGTGGGCTTGATTGTGGGGAAAAATATAGTTAAACATGCTTGATCTAAAGGAGTTTTGGGGCGTGTGACCTCCTAGGAAGTCTTTATTGTTGGGTGTGTTGAAGAATGTAACTAGGTTCGATCTTCATAATTGTACTTGTGTCAAAATGAAATATATTTGTCAAAAGAAAGCAAAAGGAAATTTTATTATTATTTTAATTGACTTGTTAAATCATGGGTTTCATGCTTGGGTCAATTGTTATAGGTCAAGCCTCCATTGTAGGCTTTAGGTTGTTGAAAAATTCAATTATTGTTTGGTCAAAGATTCCTCCATCAAGTTAGCCTCTTCATCAAAGTTTCCATCAAGGAAGCTTCCCTCAAAGAAATTATGTCGACCTAATACAGGGAGACATCTCTTCAAGAAGTCATGTTGACTTATTTACTATGGGAATCAACTATATATAGGCATGTGTACCTTCGACCAAAATCACAGAGATGATTTCATGTGACCGCATAGACAAGTTCTGTTAGAAATCTCAGAAAAGGAGTTCGGTACTATTGCAGTAAGATTCTCAACATGTCTCTCTGAGATACAAGTACGGATTGCAGTTCGGTACAAACTCTCAAATGGAGACAAGTTCAGAAAACGTCAAATATAAGTTTTCGGTGCTATTACAGTGAATGAGTTCGGATCCAATTTAGAGAAGCAGTCTCGGTGTAACCACAGTCTCAGTGTACCACAATCTTGATGTATCCATAGTGTTAGTGTATCATAGTGATGCAAAATATCAATAAGAAGCTTGGTTTTCATAGACTTCAATATGCCTTAGTGAAGTTCAGATCATAGGTTGTCACAGTGATAGAATTTACAATGATAATGTATGAGGTTGTCACAGTGATAGTGTATGAAGATGGATCCTTTTTCACAGTGAAGGATGCCTCAAAACTTCAATACTAAAGCATAATATTATTGAAGGACCGAAGCATCTCATTGTTGCAAGGAAGTAGTTGAAGAATAAGTTGTTGCTCAACTGAAGAAGAAAATGCAAGGTTGACTTGATGGAAGAAATCTCTAGTATATGTTGTGAAGGTATTGGTCATATCATCTTTTGAATCTACTGAAGGAAGAATTTTGACCAGGTTTTTCCCTAGAGGGGTATTTCCCTGGCTGTGTGCCTACATCTCGTGTCCTCTATTATTTGTTGTTTGGAATTAGTATTGATGATAAAGAAAATATAAATCAAACAAACGAATAATAATAATGAAACATCATAAGATAATGTCATAATAAGATAAATCGATTAACTGCCACACTTTGGATTTCTCAAAATGGTATCAGAGCTAAGGTTATGATCATAGGAAGTTTGAAGATCACTTATACATATTTGAAGTATTCTCAGTGAAAGGTTTTGTTTGAATTTTTATTAAAGATCAAGTAAGAAGGACATTTTTTGAGCTAATAAAACTAGGATTTAAAGGCATCTTGAAGGGTTGAGTAGCACATTTCAAAAGGTTCGAGAAGTAAAAATCATAGTGATACATTTTGATCATTTCAAAGAATGGGTAATCAAGCTTGATGTAATATATGTTGTACAAGTTCAGTGCAACCTTATAAAACAAGTTCAGTGTAATTAGAAGAGAGTTCGATATATCTCAGAGATCAAGTTTTGATATCTCAAAAAGGGAGTTTGGAAGACTATTATGTTAGAAGGATTAAATAACTACAAACCAAGATATTCAAACTATCACAGAATCATGTAAAACCTTTTCTATATTACCATCACAATAACAAGGGACCAACTCATATCCATGCTTCCACCACATAAAATAAAGCATCAAGACTGACTGAATTATGATTGAAACAAGGAAATGGAAAGCACAAGGAACCAACTTAATGAAATCAAGTAAGTATTCCTTACTCGACAAGATGCACTTGCAACAAGTCTAATGAGCTATCAAATCAGAGCTACGTAAACACAATGTATGTGTTGAGATTGCAACAAGATGATGGAGCTTAGTGAAAAGAGTCGCCTTCACTAAGTGGGCCCGCAGGCTATTTTTGGCGCAAGTCTATTTTTAGACATATGGATCATGTCTATGGATTGCAGGTTGTGTTTATGGATGATTGATCAAGTTGGAAAAAAATATATGGACTTCTATTTTTAGATCATAGCGGAGTGACTACTCAGTCTAAATATAGAACAGTCAAATATTATTAGCTCATAATAATATTTAGACTATAAACTTTGTCTTATTCTCTTGGAGCACTTCAGGATGAGCTACGGATGTGGTACATGCAGATCCCAGAAGGAAATACGTGGTTACCTATGGGATGACTAATATTTGCATGCAGGACTTCAGTTAGAACTCAAGTGAGTTGAGTTTAGTGGACTGGAGGTGCAGTTGATGGAGTTGTGTTCAGTTTAGCTTTGTTAAACTGGTTGTATTTAGTCTAACTGGCAAATAGACTAGAGATGAGTTGGGTGAATTAGTTATTAATTAATTCACAAGTTATTAACTCATAATGCAACTATAGAATAAATCAGTTAACTCAGTTGCATGTCAGTGCATGTTCAGTTCAGCAGGGACAGGTGTTAGAGAATCAGATTGCTATCAGTTGTGACTATAGTTGTGCATCAGATCTTGCACAATCAAGGGATTGAGTATGCCAATGAGGATTGCGTGGTACATCCAAGGGAAATACGAATTTGGATTATTCATTCATCAGTATTCTCATGCAGGATTGCGCAGTGGAGGCAGGCAAGCAGCGGAGGAGATTTGAGCCAGTGATTGATTCAGATCTGAGCTAGTTTGTGTGTAACAGAGGGGGAGATACTTGTGAGAAGATTATGCTGTGTAATGTTACATGACTCAATCATTAATATACAGATAGTTGGGGTTTTTAGCGAGATGCTTTCCCCGGGATACTTACTGTGTTAATGTGTGAATGCTCTTGATGTTTTATTGTTATTGATGCTGCTATATTGATGATCAACGTAGAGGAGCTTATGTATTGTGTATGTTTTCTGCAATAGTACATGATCAGGATAATCTCCATTTAATATGTGTTAAATTATTCAAAATT
>APFE030846206.1:3533-20772 GCA_000404065.3 Pinus taeda
AAACCAATACCATCAACCCAATACTAGGGATCAACACGTCTGTCGAGATGCCATGGTCCAAAAACCATAGGTTCAAATTCCAAGGACTAACTACCATGGACCAAAGGTAAGTTTTCCCACATGAAATAAATTTTTCTCCATAGGTTCAAATTCCAAGGACTAACTACCATGGACCAAAGGTAAGTTTTCCCACATGAAATAAACTTTTCTCTGCATAAAATTCCGTGAACTTTTCTCTACATGAAGTAAGATTTTCTCTGCATAAAATTCCGTGAACTTGAAAATAACTTTGCTGCACTATAATTTATCATCTGAGTGATTTTCCATCAAGGACAACACTTTAGCCATAATGCCAACAATGATTCTAACCAAGACAGTCTCAACACACCAGCGATATTGGGCTGCTAGACTTCTAGAGGTCTTGTGGGCCTATCGTACGACTTGGAGGAATACTACTGGATACTCTCCATAAGTCTAGCTTGTGTTCAGTAAAGAACCAATTTTTTCAATTGAATTTGAAATAAATACTCTAAGGATATCCCGAGAAGTGAGTCTAGATTTAACAAAAGCCCAAACCAAGCATCTTCAGCAAATTAACGAACTAGATGAGGCTCGATCGCTTGCTTTGCAACGAAGTGAAATAATCCAGCAGTAAAGGGAAAAATGGCATGACAACCTTATTAAAAAGAAAATGTTTCAAAAAGGGGGTTGGGCACTTCTATACGATTCCAAATTCCAGGACTTCTCGGGCAAGTTGCAAACAAGATGGCTTGGCCCTTATGAGATTCAATAAGTACATAATAATGGTACTCTTACCTTGACTACCATAGATGGATCCGGCCATTCCTTTAAGGTAAATTGGCATCAAGTGCACCTCTATCATCAACAACTTACCAAGGAGTCTTTTGGAAAGCAGGTACACGACGACCCCTCCATGCAAATTCTAGCCGCAGGGAATGATAACCCAACAACTTTTCCTTTAAAAAATTGAAATTGCTTGAGAAATTTTAAATAATGTACATATCTTTGTAGGAATCACCATGTAAATATGAATTCCTTTTAGGAAGTTTAATTTTCCTCTTTTTGTTTTCGTTGTTTAAACAATTGAAAGTTTGTCGTTTAATTGATTGAACAACACATTTTCTTTTTGTATTTAGTTGTTTAAACAATTGAATGCTTGTCGTTCAATTGATTGAACAAAACATTTTGTTTTTTGTTTTTTTGTTGTTCAAACAATTGAACGTTTTTCGTTCAATTGATTGAACAACACATCTTCCTTTTTTGTATTTCACTGTTCAAATAATTGAACATTTGTCGTTCAATTGATTGAACACCACATTTTGTTCTTTTTGTATTTCTTTGTTCAAAAAATTGAATATTTTCCATTCAATTGATTGAACAACACATCTTATTTTTTTGTATTTCGTTTTTCAAACAATTGAATGTTTGCCGTTCAATTGATTTAACAACACATTTTGTTCTTTTTTTTTTTATTTCGTTGTTCAAACAATTGAACGTTTGTCGTTCAGTTGATTAAACAACACATTTTCCTTTTTTGCATTTCGTTGTTCAAACAATTGAACATTTGTTGTTTAATTGATTGAACGACACATTTTCCTTTTTTGTATTTCATTGTTCAAACAATTTAACAAATGTCGTTCAATTTATTGAACAACGCATTTTCCTTTCTTGTTTTTCGTTGTTCAAACTATTGAACAATTGCCATTCAATTGATTGAACAACATATTTTCCTCTTTTTATTTTGTTGTTCAAAAAATTAAGCAACTGCTGTTCAATTGATTGAACAACACATTTTCCTTTCTTTTTTTTTTGTTCAAACTATTGAATGTCTGCCATTCAATTGATTGAATAACACAGTTTCCTCTTTTTTTTCACTACCCAAACAATTAAACGATCCCTGTTCAATTGATTGAACAACATACTTCCTTTTTGTTTTTCGTCATTCAAACAATTGAACACATGCCATTCAATTGACTGAATAGCACAATTTGTTTTCATTTTTTTTCACTGTTCAAACAATTGAACAACTGTCATTCAATTGATTGAACAATACATTTCGTTTTTATTTTGATTTTGTCATTCGAACAATTGAACGACCGTCGTTCAATTGATTGAACATCACTTTTTGTTTTTGATTGATTTCACTGTGTAAATGATTGAATGATTGTCGTTCAATTGATTGAACAACACATTTCATTTTCTATCTTGATTTTGTCGTTTAATCAATTGAGCAATACCTTTTAAGAAGCTAAATTGTGATTTTTTCTCATTTTTTTCTTGATCATTATGCCATTTTGTCTTCTTCTTTTGTATTGCAAATAAACACCATTTGAATCAATTTGTGCTTATTTTAAAGAAAAATGGCAATAATAATATCATTATGACTTCTAAAATCCTTTTGATGTTTATCTTTATCCATAAGATAATACAGTGTGTCTTTACAATGATTGCCTGAACATATTTTCTTTTGGACGCATCATGAAATGATTCATTATCCTTAATCCATGTTGGCTTATGTTTATACTCCCAAATGGATAAAACTCATTAATATAATGGTGAGGGGATAAGAGTATAACACTTTCATTGGCATATTTTTACTTCTTACACCATCCCTGACTGTTAAGGAGAAAATGAGCCTCCCTTTTTCTACAATAAGAATTCCAAAAGAAAAATAAAATATATGAATGCTTAAAGCATTGTCTAAAGAGTGTTGGGTGCTAAAAGGTGTCTTTTAAAACTCCGAATTGCCTCACATTATTTATCAACTTGGGTAAGTCTTTTTGTTTTAAGAGTGTACATAATATGTGCAAGCTATAAATCTAGAGAGTAATGATTTAAGATAATCCACTAAATTCAATACCAGAGTAACTAGATGCAATCATAAATCTCAAGTTGTAACTTTTAAAGGAAATAATACATCTAAGCATCAGGACTTAATCTCAAGCAAAACCATAATCAAATCTGAAGCAAGCAATCCAATTGAAAATTGCAACAACCAAGAGCATAGTAGCATTAACCAATCTCTTTCAGCTGATTCTATATGAATCACACTCTATCTCAATTAAGCAATTTGAATCGAAATGATGTCAACTTAGAGTTTAGTAGAATTAACCAATCTATTTCAGTTGATTCTATACTAACCACACTCTTATCGTAATCAACAAAAATGAATGTCTTAACTGATAATTAATTGAACCTGTAGTCAGCATAAATGAAATCAAATGGAAAAGTTGTGAAGTACATGAGATCAGAATAAAGGAAAGTAAACTAACTGCAATGTAAAATCACAAGAAATTAGAAGATATCAAACTGAATAAAATCACAGGAAATGCAAAGATATAAAATAGAATAACATTAGAGGAAATGTGTAGAAATTCCCACTGTAGATCACCTGGTAATGTAATGTACAAAAGAAAAACACTTTATCTACTTCTACAACAATTGAGCAGAAGCTTAATTGAACATGAGCAACATCAAGCATGAACATATATAACTGAGAATGAGAAGTAATCAACCATAACACAGAAGATATATCACTGGGGAAAGCACTAGCCTAAAACTCCAACTCTGTATTATCATACAAGTGGAAATATTGTTCAAGATACAAAAAGACTTAGCTCTCAAGCTATCTTGATCTCTTTGCAATCAAACAATACCACTCACAGACTCAATAGACATAATATATATTTTTCAAGCCCTCCAAGCCTCCTATTTCCTTGCATAGTTTTGATTGGGGTCCAATGATATCACATGTGTGAATTGGCCTCATCACACTCTCTGTAACCTCAAGTCCAACTACACAATCCATAAGGAATAATATTCCTTCTGCATGCAAGGAATATTTGCCAAGGGATATCCTAGTAACTGATAGTACATTGTCCCTCCATCTTGTTGGAAATAATACTGCGAGGGGGGGGGGGGGGGGAATCAATATTAGCAAATCAATAACTTTTTCATTTCAATAATTAGATTCATATACGCTACTTCAGTTAAGGGAACCCACATGTACATGTAACTATGTTTAATGCAACTAGCATATATCCAGTAAACTTATGATTCAGTTAGTTGATCTTCAATGAGTGCATCAGAACATTATTAACCATATGAATAGTGAATAGGTATAGTAAAATAGAACAGATCATCACACATAAGAATCCCACATGAACACCATGATATAAGGTGGAAACCCAATGTGGGTGAAAACCACCTGCTGCAATTCGTCTCTATCTTCTTTTAATAAGAAGTTTCTTTTTACAATATTTATGTACTGGTGCAGTCTTATACCAGTACGCAGGCTTCTACCTGCAGAAGGCTACAACCTTCTCTCATTCTCCAGTTTCTCTCGGAAGGGAGCTACAACCCCCTTAGCTCTTGTACTAGCTGATCCATTTACTAGTACGTAGGCACCGACCTACTGAAGGCTCGAACCTTCACTTATTTTCTAGCTGCTACTGGAAGGGAGCTCCAACCCCCTAGCTCCTGTACTAGCCGATATGTTTACCAGTACGTAGGCACCCACCTATAGAAGGCTACAATCTTCTCTCTTCCTCCAGGGACCACATTTCATAAATTTTCATACTAGATACTCCTGAAGCACAACATCGTATTATGAAGGCCACGTTTGATCCAATTTTCATACTGGACCTATCAACAACAATGAAGCACAAAATAAATCATTGCAACAATACAACCATCAACTACACTTGCATCATTCATTTCTGAATCACCCAATACTGAGTCACTGAAACCCTGTCAACAAAACATAGTCACCAGAACACAGAGCAGAACACAGAACTCTACAACAATACCCGGATCCAACTAAAACTTTAAATATCATATCTCATAATGTATATTCTACTATGATGAGCCAAACCGGCGTACATATGCGCTTTTACCAAAGCCAACCCATTTACAGATCTGCAAATATTTACTCATAACTTTGCAGTTGTTCCAGACATCAGTTATACCCAGATAAAAAAATAACATGCGTCAATAATTTAGATCTAGTCTATCCATGATCAAACCCCATAATGATAATACATTCCAAGCTTTATGATCCTGATCCATCATCCATCATCAACCACATAGGTGCATCCTTGATTGAGATCAAGCAAAGCATCACAAACCCATAACTAGCACACTAGATCTCACACTTCATCAGATATTCAATCCTTGCACTCTTGCCCTCTTGGCTTAATGATCTTCTCCTTATATAGGTTTAGGTCTCTCTCAATACCATGTTCCAAAACCACGTAGAACCAATACCTTGGACCCAATACCTAGGGTCAATACCTCGGACCAAATACCATGGACCAAATACCACAGACCAAAACTTAGTTCTCCAACATGTGCATGCCTTTTCTTGTATGAAATTGTGTGCACACGCATAAATGCCTTTTGTTCTGCTAACCCACGTGTATATGCACTTTCATCATGGTTAACCTGCATATATCTCTCTCTGATCGTTAATTCTTTGCTCTTGACCTGCTACACTATGATCTATCATCTGAGTGAGTTGCCATCAAGGACAACAATTGTATCATACCTCTAAGTGACTTGCCATCAAGGACAACACCTGTATCATAATGCCAACAATCTCCCCCTGTGGACTTGATGGCAACAACAACACCAGGTCACTCTCCCCCTTTGACATCAAGGGCAAAGGGCAGACCAAGATATTCTCTTCCTTGATATACATTCTGCTATCCATACTCCCCCTGAGTACCTGTTGAAATCTCTGATTGAGCTCCCCCTTTGTACATGCCAAGATGTACCAATCCATCCATGCTCCCCTTGAGCACATGCAAGGTCTGCAAAAGCATAACATGACATTGCCAATGACCTTCCTAAAGATTTATACATACATCAATCTCCCAACCAAGTGGGAATACACCATTTTTGACTCATCCACCCAACCAAGTGGGGATATACCAAATGTTTATACATGAATCAAAAACAAGAAACATTACATAATCCATCCCATGCATAGTGGGGTAACAAAATACATCATATGACTCACAAATACCAAGGACCTAAACAAGACCATGATAGTTATCAGCGACTATCATACACCATATGATCTACACCATAAGCATATGTCACTAGCATCCAGACCTATAACCTGCAATCCATTCTCTTGGTAAATCAACAATCAGTAGCAAGATGTGTCAATAAGCATCATCACCATAATGCCAACAATGCATTATTCGAAGCATATGCTCCCCCTGAACCTGTGTCATGCCATCATCAAACAGAGCAGATAAGTGACTGAACCATATCAGAATTTTGTACTACTGATTTTCTTCAGAACATAATATACGTGACTATGCAACGTCTAACTCACATATACACCCAAATTCTCATCATGAAACTTGTGTATGAGATTCAGAACACAAATGTTCCACTTTTTTCAGCTCCCTCTGAGTCTGTCATGTCTGTATACTCTGCTATGCCACATCTTTCTGACTGTACTTCCCTTTTCTTCCATATCTTCAACTATGATTTTGTTTTCTCCTTTTGGTATGGTTCCCAAAGTCTTCTCCTACATTCCTTTACTATATGTCCAAGCTTGTTACTATTACATGTTTCATATTCCTTCTGGAACAATCAATTTCTTTGTGACCAAATGTATTGCAAGAAAAACAATACCCCTTAAAGTACCTGGAATGAGATGATCTCTCTGTGTGATGGTCTTGAACCATTCTACTTCTGCATCTGGCTGCAACATGTCCAAAATTATGACATACATAACATTCAACATTATTCATCGGAGGAAATAGTTGTATACCACTTCCATATTTAGGAGAAAAAGATTTTCTTTGAAGATTATCTTTCCTTGGTTTTTGATGGTTTTGACCTCTCATCTCCTTGTTGAGAATTTTAGATTTTGCATTAGAGTTCCTTGGCTCACCTTGTGAGCTAGATTCACCTTCAATAGATTCATAAAAACCAAGACCAATTTTGATAGTAGACGACCTTTGACTACTAATAATATCATCCGAAATCTTAGTACTTCCTTGAAATCGTAATAGTTTATCCTTTTCTTCTAATTTACCTTTCAAGATATTTACCTTAACCTGATGTTGTTCTTCCTTTTCTAGAAATTTCTTCTTCAACATTTCTTCAAACTTTCTTCCTTCTTCCACTTGTTGGCTTAGTTTGAGAATGTCTTTTTCCTGTTCTTCATTCGGCTCCTACAGCATTTGATGAACTCTGTAGGCACATTCCAGCTGATCTTTTAAGCTGATAATTTTTTCTTTGAGGGCACTCTCCCTTTTGCTAAGTAGATCTTGTTGATCTATGATTTTATCTGATGCTTCATTTGCTTGTTCATCTTCAATCTGAGGTAATTCAGAATTTGAATACTTTCTTCCACTCAACGGTAGGCTGTCATTGTTCCTTTGAGTTGTCTTCTTCTTCTGACACGCTTTCTTTCACATTGTTCTACGGATCTCCTTCAAGTGATCAAGCTTCTACCAAAGGACCTTCTCTGATACCAATTATTGGAAATAATACTGGGGAGGGGGGGGTGAATTAGTATTAGAAAATCAATAAATTTTTCATTTCCATACTTAGATTCATATACGCTACTTCAATTAAGGGAACCCGTGTGTACATGCAACTGTGTTTAATGCAACTAGCGTATATTCAGTAAACTTATGATTCAGTTAGATGATATTAAATGAGTGCATCAGAATATTATTAACCACATGAATAGTAAACAAGTGCAGTAAAACATAACAGATCATCACACATAAGAAGCACACATGAACACCATGATATAAGGTGGAAACACAATGTGGGTGAAAACCACCTGCTGCAATTCATCTCTATCTTCTTTTAATAAGAAAATTCATTTTACAATATTTATGTACCGGTGCAGTCTTATACCAGTAAGTAGGCTTCTATCTACAGAAGGCTACAACTTTCTCTCGTTCTCCAGTTTCTCCTATAAGGGAGCTACAACCCCCTTAGCTCTTGTACTAGCTAATCCATTTACTAGTATGTAGGTACCGACCTACTAAAGGCTCCAACCTTCACTCATTTTCCAGCTTCTACTGGAAGGGAGCTCCAACCCCCTAGCTCTTGTACTGGCCAATATGTTTACGAGTACGTAGGCACCGACCTACAGAAGGCTACAATCTTCTCTCTTCCTCCAGGGACCACGTTTCTTAAATTTTCATATTGGATACTCCTGAAGCACAACATCATAATCTGAAGGCCACTTTTGATCCAATTTTCATACTGGACCCATCAACAACAATGAAGCACAAAATCGATCACCACTACAATAAAACCATCAACTACACTTGCATCATTCATTTCTGAATCACACAATACTGAATCACTGAAACCCTGTCAACAGAAGAGAGAACTCTACAACAATACCCAGATCCAACTGCAACTTTAAATATCATATCTCATAATGTATATGCTACTATGATGAACCAAACCAGTGTACATGTGCACTTTTACAAAAGCCAACCCACGTACATATCTGCAAATATTTACTCATAGCTTTGTAGTTGTTCCATACATTAGTTATACCTAGATAACAACAAAACATGCATCAATAATTCAGATCTAGTCTATCCATGATCAAACCACATAATGATAATACATTCCAAGTCTTATGATCCCAATCCATCATCCATCATCAACTGCATAGGTGCATCCTTGATTCAGATCAAGCAAAGCATCACAAACGCATAACTAGCATACTAGATCTCACACTTCATCAGATATTCAAGCCTTGCACTCTTGCCCTCTTGGCCTAATGATCTTCTTATATAGGTTTAGGCCTCTCTCAATACCATGGTCCAAAACCATGTAGAACCAATACCTTGGACCCAATACCCGGGGTCAATACCTTGGACCAAATACCATGGATCAAAACTTAGTTCTCCAAGATGTACACGCCTTTTCTTACGTGAAAGTGTGTGTATACTCATACGCACCTTTTGTTCTGCTAATCTGTGTGTATAAACACTTTCATCAAGGTTAACCTGCGTACACCTCTCTCTGATCGTTAATTCTTTGCTCTTGACTTGTGGCATTATGATTTGTATTCTTAGTGAGTTTCCATCAAGGACAACAACTGTATCATACCTCTAAGTGATTTGCCATCAATGACAACACCTGTATCATAATGCCAACACATCTAATCTCAATTGGGTCTCTGACTGAACTGACATGCATGAGTTATCCATGAGTGAATACTCAGTTCTTTGAATTACAGTAGTTACATGCATGCAAGCATTAACTAACTAAACTCTCATTAATTTAACAAATTGTTAAATTAATCTAATTGGAATTGAAAAGTTAAACTAAGTCAACTGATTACAACTCAATATTACAACTCATCCTTATCTCTTTAACTAAAGGTTAAATTCCTCAATTAGTGGAGAAACTGTTGCATGTGATCACATAGACTTCAAGTTTGATTTTCCTTTACTAATTAACTCAAGATGAATTAATTAATTAATTTCCAAACTGTTGTTGATATGAAATTCGAATTTTACTTCCTATGTTTAGTCTAGGGACTGACTAAAATAAGAAGGGATTCCGAAATGCTATTTTTAGAACTTCTATTTTATCACTTCCATTTTTCATTCCCTATTGCCCAATCCAACAGTAGTACCCAAACTGCTATTTATAGCAGTAACACATATTTCATTAAAATTGGAAAATTTGTATTATGAGGACATCATTAGAATTTATTTTTTTGGTTATTTTGAAATTCTAGATCCACTATTTAATTCCAAATTTAATCAAATATGTGTTCACTGCTATTTTTAGCACTTCTATTTTTAGCATTTCTTGTTGCAAACTTTTTAACACTCCCTCTCAACAGGAAAGGCTTCCACTTGAACCTGATCCTATAACTCTGGAATGTTCTACATGCAACACTTCTACCAAGTGTGTTTGCTCCAGCAACTCTCAGAACAAAAAAAACCCCACTGACCTCTCTATTGGGCTAGAAACATACTCTGATGCTGAAGCTCTACCTGTTGCTGACAAGTGCTCCCTCTCTGACCTCTGAGCTATTGCAACACTCCATGCATCTCACATTGTTGTAGCCTGCTAGCTCTACACAGTCCTGGGACTCCTGCACTATACCTCTCTCTACCACTCCATCCACATCTATCTCTACCCAATGAGTCAGTCCTGCTACTCCTCATCGGGGCTCCCATAGCAAGGTCGAATCAAAGAGGTTGGGTACCTCAAGGATCCTACCCCTCCTCCTTGGCATGATCACTCCACATTGCCCCACCTCCTACTTGGAGGTATGGCTGCATGTGATCACTTTGCCTATGAGAAACCTTGGGCAACAAACCTTGCCTTGTGTTTCTCAACGCTGCAATCAGTTTCCCGCTTTACCTTGTAAAGCCATCGGGAACTAACCACTGACTTGTCCACAGGTCTAGGGACAACATCCCACACACTGTTTTGTATGATAGAATCGTACTCTTTTACCATTGCATCAACCCAGACTGGTTGCTGCATTACCTCCTAAAAAGAAGAAGGCTTGGTCACTACACACTCCCCAGCTAGGGCCATGTAGCTAGTGTATCTCTCAGGAGATCTCCTCTGTCTGCGCTGAGAGGATGGCTGCCCCACATTCTCTTTCTCATCTTGCATCAATTTGTCAGATTCTTGTGAGTTTTTCTACCCATCTCTGGAAGACTATCCAGTAGTGGTGATCTCCACTACTGGATCTTCTCCATGTGGTTGATCCACATCATTAGGAGGCTCCTCCTCCTTTGGAACTAAAAATTCCTCATCGCCATGCAACTTGAGATCCCTCTTAAGTGACACTTGCATGGCTCTCTTCTCATCGAACTTCAGATCCTTACGCACTACGGTCCTCTGACTGGCAGGCAGAAACACACGATAGTTGTGTGGTGTATATGTGTACCCCACAAGTATCCCCAACTCAGTTGTTGGGTCTAGCTTCTTCCGTGCATCTTTGGTCACATGACAAAAAACTGGTGGTCCAAAGAGACGGAAGTGACTCACATCTAATCGCTTCCTTGAAAAATCCTCCATAGGTGTCTTCATCCCCAAAATATGAGGAGGACTTATGTTCTGAAGGTGCATTGTTGTATTGCATGCCTTAGCCCATAGATGAAGTGGTAGGCTTTGGGCATGCAACATTGCTCAACATGCTCCCATAATAGATCTGTTATTCCTTTCGACCACCTCATTTTGTTGTGGGTTATGGGGTGCCATCAGTTCCCATTTAATTCCTTCTGCAACACAGAAGTCTTTAAATTGCTGGTAAACATACTCTCCAACATTGTTGTTATGCAAGGCTTTTACTTTCTTCTCAGATTCTTTCTCTGCCGAGGCTTTAAACTCACAAAACTTCAAGAAGGTCTGATCCTTCTTTCACATAAAGTAGATCCAACATCTACGAGAAAAATCATCAACAAAAATAACATAGTAACTTTGTTTAGCGATGGAGGCTGTAGAGAATGTTCCACATACATCTGAGTTAACTCGCTCCAATATTGCTCTAGCTCTACTATCCCAATACTAAAAGGAACCCAGGGTGCATCCTTTGCATGTATCTGTTTGCCCCAGTTTTCCCTTGGGTAAGCCAGTAGAAATTTGTTGCATGATCTTCAAGGACCCGTGATGCAAGTGGCCCAGTCTTCTATGCCATAGCTCACCAACATCTTGGCTTTGCACCACCTTTGCTTTGGAACTCAGTGTAGCACAGTCTTCTACCTCCATCTTGAAGAGATTCTTTACTCGAATCCCATTTTTCTTGGTTTGTCAGGTGCCGATATGCCTCAGGAAAACTTTTCCTTTACTAAAGACTACATCATAGCCTTTATCTTGTAGCATAGCAACATACACAAGATTCTTTTTCAAACCTGGTACATACTTAACAACAAATAGGGTGAGAGGAGCACCATGCTCCCTATGGAACACAACTGTACCTTCACTTGAGACAAATTACTTTCAATCATCGCCTATCTTGATCCACATCTGGAGATCCTTCTCCTCCAATGTACTAAAAATATTCTTATCACCCGACATGTGGAAAGAAGCTCCACTATCCAGGTACCAAACACATCCCACCATGGATGAAACCATGCATGTTATAAGTGAGAAACCTACCTCAAACTGTGAATCTAGTGCATCATCATCAGATCCCTTTGAGGAACCCTTCTTAGATTTCTTCTGTGGACAATTCATAACATAATGGCCCACTTCATGACAGTGAAAGCATCACACTTTCAACTTATCAACCTTCTTCCCACCATGAGAAGATTTTGATTGGGACGCCTTCCCTTTCCCTCTCTTAGATTTACTCGCTAAAGCTATATTTTCTTCATCATCTTGTTTTGATGAAGATCCATCCTTGGTGCTCCGCCTTATCTCCTCCTGCATTAAGTCCAGCCAAAGTCATTCCTAATCTAGCAGTTTCTATCTTCCATTAACCGAGTCCTGGTAGCTACGCTAGCTCTTTCAAAGACCGAGGAGTGCTAGACTTACCATGTCATCATCAGCTGTCACAACCACTACACTTACAAGCTCATCCCTGCAGGTGGTGAGCTTGTTCAAGAACGTAGAGATTATGTCGCCCTTTTCGCACTTAATCTTGCAAAGTTTTTCCTTCAGTGCTAGCTTCCTCTGATCACTGCTATTTTGATAAAGGTCTTACAATGTTTTCCACATCGAAAATGGAATCTCCTTCCCATGGAGGCTCGAGACAATGTCATCTTGAACTCCCTCCAGGAGGATTCTCCCTGCTCTAGCCACAAATTTTATCCATTCTGCCAGTTGAGTAGCATCAGTTGGCTCCTGAACTTCTTGATCAATGAAGTCCTTTAAGTTTTTATCTTCCAATACTTCCTCCATGTGATCCTTTATAATTTGAACTGCCGTTAAGGGCATATTCGAGTCTTAAACCACTGAATGCCATAGGTGAAATGGATGTGATAAGAACTCAATTCAATATCCATAAACCGAACTTTGAAATTCTCCTTCTTGTATACTATTCTTCCTTGATCACGTTTGTTCTGATACCATGTAGAAGCTCCCACTATAGATCACCTGGTAATGCAATGTACGAAAGAAAAACACTTGATCTGCTTCTACAACAATTGAGTGGAAGCTTAATTGAACATGAGAAACATCAAGCATGAATAGATATAACTGAGAATAAGAAGTAATCAACTATAATACAGAAGATATATCACTGGGGAAAGAACTAGCCTAAAACCCCAACTCTGTATTATCATACAAGTGGAAATCTTGTTCAAATTACAAAAAGAATTAGCTCTCAAGATATCTTGATCTCTCTGCAATCAAACAATATTGCTCACAGACTCAATAGGCATATAATATATCTTCCTCAATCCCTCCAAGCCTCCTATTTTCTTGCGCAGTTTTGATTGGGGTCCAATGATATCACATGTGTGAATTGGCCTCATCACACCCACTATAACCTCAAGTCCAATTGTGCAATCATAAGGAATAATATTCCTTCTGCATGCAAGGAATATTCATCAAGAAATATCCTAGCAGCTGATAGTACACCGTCCCTCCATCTAATCTCATCTGGGCCTCTAACTGAACTGACATGCATGAGTTATCCATGAGTGAATACTCAGTTATCTGAATTACAGTAGTTACATGCATGCAAGAATTAACTAACTGAACTCTCATTAATTTAACAAACTGTTAAATTAGTCTAACTAGACTTGACTAAGTTAAACTAAGTCAACTGATTACAACTCAATATTACAACTCATCCTTATCTCTTTAACTAAAGGTTAAATTCCTCAATTAATGGAGAAACTGTTGCATGTGCTCACATAGACTTCAAGTTTGATTCTACTTAACTAATTAACTCAAGATGAATTAATTAATTAATTTCCAAACTGCTGTTGATATCAAATTCGAATTTTACTTCCTATGTTTAGTCCAGGTATTGACTAAAATAAGAAGGGATCCCAAAATGCTATTTTTAGAACTTCTAATTTTAGCACTTTCATTTTTCATTCCCTGTTTCCCAATCCAGCACTCGTACCCAAACAGTTATTTATAGTAGTGCTATTTTTATCACTTCTATTTTTAGCATTTCTTGTTGCACACTTTCCAACAAAATGGAAAAGTATCAAATAGGGAATAGCAATAAGAACTACCAGAGATCGGGTCCTACCCACCAACGAATATTGCTGAGCTACTTCATAATATCCGGATGACCAACAATGCAAGTTATATATTAATCATTAAATTCACTCCTCATTACAATACGATCTATCCTTCATAATAACATTATGTATATTCAAATTACAGTTGAGGTCCCAAGTGAAAAGCTAAATCTCTCCATTATCCCCTCTCCTTCTATCCTATCCTATCCTATCTCTAATTATCCCCTCCTTTGATCTCTGTTTTCATTTAAATACACAAAGAGCAGAGAGAAGTTACAACAGAGATGATTACAAAATGATTCCCATAAAAAAATTAGATTTTTTACAACAAATTGATCAGCATGATCATGTCCAAAATATCTTTCCATCAACATTCAACAGGAATAGGTCGAATTTGGTATTGCAACTGAGATAATTTAGAAAACAGACTGCAACAGTGAATCTGAGAAAATAGTTTTTAGACAACCTTCCGTTTCTCTTAATACGGATTGAATTTAGGAAAATTGTTCATTAAAAAACTAATTCGATCGGTTTTGGACAAAACCCATGTTTCAGATTTTCCAAATTCTTCTCCATTTGCCCGAAACATCCAGTGAAAAACTATCACTTCTTATTCCAACGAATTTCTGAGTTGGAATATTTAATGATGAGCTCGAGATCAAATCTGCAATCTGGAAAATATCTTGGAGGCTAAAATGGTGAGTGGTGTTACAATACATTTGTTAATTAACTATCATTGGTAAAATCATGCATAATAATCATCAATTTATTAAAAATAAAGTAGAAGAAATACTATTTATCCATAAGAACATAAATAGTTATAAAATGGAAGTATATGATAAGGTATGATAAATGACGTGATAAATAATGGTAGAATTGGATGAAATAGGCATTAAAGAGTGATAATAAAAATGAAAAACTAGTGGCCCAACATATCCCCAAACTGAATATATTTCATGTCATCATGCAACCCAAAGTCTCTGTATTAACCAAGCAATAATACAGAAATTGTTCATTCCAACTCATGAAATGGATGGAACAAATGACTTCTTCCTCAAATAATGAATATTCAATTTTAGTAATGTTGATGAAGGCGTAACAGTTTTTACATTGACATTCAACTATATGTATATGAAGTTCCAGAAAAAATATGATATAAGTAACAACAAACTTCATTAACTATTTTCTCAAAAACTACAAATCAGATCGTTTTGATGCACAGATCATGAGATATAAGCAAAATGGCTGTAGGTGACAGTGCATGATTTCTGAAATTTTACAAACTAATTTAACTTGAAATTTTCTTGGTTTGTGTATTTTAATGATACCTCTTTGCTGTCTAAAAATTACAAGAATTCAGTTCATAGTTTTAAAGATATACGTAAATCAATTTCTGCACTATATAAAAATGAATTGTATGCCTTAAATGAGAAATAAAGTAGAAAATATTTACCATGTGTAGCAATTCCTCCCCCAAACTGAAGAGTTAGCATGCATTCATGCAATGCTAGAAAATAAATTGAGGTGGTTGCTACAATCTATTGAAATCTATGCTTGGTGTAAAACAACATGGAATAAGGGACATGTTGAGAATGAATAGGAACATCAATGGATGATAAAGAATATTAATGGCATGGTCATAACAAATAAATAAATGAAAGGAACACTCTCCCAAACTGAAAGATTTTGTCTCTAAAAAATGGGAAGTGGTAAAGATGTGTAATGAATGATGATAAATAATGCTCAATGGATTTTGCATGAAATTCTCCTAAATTCATAATAAATCAAAAAAGTATGCTATTTTATCTCAAGTTTTACCTCTAAAAAAAATGTGAAATGACATGTATGGACCAGCATTTGTTGAAGCCAATGTAGGATGAGTTGATGTTGAAAGTGATGCAAAAGGTGGAATCCATGCAAGTACATCATGTTTGAACAATTATTCGCATTCGCGAGTTTCTCAAGCCTCTTCTGTTAGTTGCAATAGTGTGGCTTGCTGCGAATAGAGTTTTCCCCCATTCTTGTTGTTCTCATGTAAACAAATCACTATTTTGCATGCAAAATTTATTGAATCCATATTTTTAGTTTTGAACAACAACAGATAAGCCGTATTCAAAAATACCAATCAGAAAAAACTTTTGTATAAATGCAATACTAATATTTTGTCAAATCAACAAGTTATGGTAGAGTGCAGTAATGGTATCGCATGCTATCCCATAATGCATACCTTCCCCCTCCAATTAGAAAAGGGCGTTCATGACCATAAAGCATAGAAAAAGTGTTGTTATGATGGCAAGGCAAGGGAATGAACAGTACGACAGTAAATAAAGCAGAGTACACATATCAATGATAGGACACCAAGAGGTATGGTTATAATGAGAGCGGAGTGTGTAAAGATAATTACGAATAAGGGATAAGATGCTTTGGTTGATGATAGGTTATGCGGTAAGCAAAAAGGACAGCAACATGCAAGAAAAGATACATTGTTAACAATATTCCATCTTAAAATGATATGATTGATTAAAAAAATTAACTCATGCATAAATGTTCAAAGTAGGGAGAAATTAGGGAAATAATCTCTCTGATAAAAAGAAAAGTAAGAAGAGGGTATTATAATAATTATTGATGTTGAAAATAGAACTTCAATACCATAAGCAGAGCCTCTGCTACCAGCAAGCATCCATAGCCTTGGCAGGGTTGATTTTTAACCCATATGAGCCAAGATCCTCAATTTATAAATGGAGAGCTCCAGTGTTGTTTTATAGAAGAGATTAGTGTGCTGGCGTGGTAACCAGATGACCACACTCCATTCACTGGGATGTAGCAAAAGTGATTATGCTGGCTCATGATGAGACCTCCCATTCCAAGGATATTTTGGCTATCTAATGGATTATAATCCTAGTGTGGTGGCCATAATGGAAATGTCACTTTGTTACAGCCTTATGAACATGGTAGGTTGGCTTGTAATGAGTGTAGGAATTTACAGGGTAAGTTCCTCAGACAGAACACCAAAAGGACACCGCTCACAAACAGATCACAGATCAATA
>APFE030846206.1:24980-42998 GCA_000404065.3 Pinus taeda
GAGTCACCTTTTAAGCCCTTTTCTGACTCCTAAAACATGAAAAGATTGCCGAGTTTTTCTTTTAAGCTCGTTAAAACGGAATTAAAAGACAGTCGATTTACAGCTCTTTTTCGACCGCAAAAACATAAAAGATCGCCGGATTTTTGTCATTTCAAATTCGATATTGGTTATAAAACGACGTGTCCTTGGTCGCTTTTTTACTTTTTCGGATCAAAGACACTAATAACGAAAAGTAATCCTTGGTCGTAAAAGATCAAGCGGTTCTCTCAAGTATTATTTTATACTCTTTCAAGCTTGGGAGACACAAATTTACGAAAAAGTCAAACCCTGGAGTCTTCTTAAGTTTTTTTAGACTCTCTAAAAATGAAAAACGCTGAGTTTCTCCTATATTGGACTCATTAAAATTTGACAGTAAAGGACTTGTTCTATTACAAACAGGAACGGACCACTCCTTCTTAGGGTTCGAATTTAAACTAAGTTGGACTCACCCGAAGGGTGAGCTTATAATCAAGCATATGTTATCCTCCTCAAGCTTGTAAAAAATAAAGATGTACTTGCCAGAAATGGTGGGGGAAAAGAGAGAAAAGTGAGTCTGTTTGTCATACTTTATAACCACTCTTGAACACGACACTTTCATTCACCTGGGTTGGGAAATCCTTTACCTAACAGTTGATCAAACCATATTGAAAGTCTTTAGTCGGTTTTTGGGTATTAACTTTGGGTCAATCATCACCAAACCATCTGTCGTGTCGTTATGTGTTCAAGAGCTCAGTGCAAATAAGCCATTCATCTGCAAAATGTTTGTCATCCATCTTGACCATCCCTGAGTCAGTCTTTGCAACTAAATTTCTTCAACTTGATCTATGATTTCGTGTTGTGGGCTTGCTTGTGACGGATCGCTTTCTATCGACTTGACTCATTATCTAGAAAGATGATCTAGGAATTGTCAGTACCTTGAGATCTGCATGCCTCAATGGCAGGTTTCTCACCTTTGACGACAGTTTACATCATTGACTTTCGATCAAAGGATTCCATGACATGTTCGACATCAACACATCTTATCACATTTCATGGATTATGCTGAGTGCTTTGAGAGCCATTGTCATTATCTCACGCTTGTTAATAGTTTACATCATTGACTAGTAATCAAGCGGTTTCTACCATGTTCGACTTCGACACATTCAATCGCATGGATAGAATCGTACTGTTTCGGGATGAAGAAATGAAGACCCTGGATCTAGTTTCCACCATCCAGGTTGCGAGGAATTTTGTATTCATTATATTATGGACTATTCATAAATAGATGACTGCGTCCATACTGTGTCCACATGTGTCTGTACTTATGATGTATTACAAGATGATTCCTATATCAAAGCAGTAGTTAGTCTTCTAGTCAGTTTTCAGTCCCTTAGTCAGTTTTTATCTGAGTATGGGAATGCCTACCTCAGCGATGATATGATCTCATATATATATTTTGCATTGAATGTTTTTATAGGTTCCAACCATGCTCTCCGCAAGATGATCCTCGAAATGATAAAGAACTTCACTCTTCCTATATGATAAATGAAAAAATCCTCATATACTACAGACTTCGCACTTTAGGGGGCAATCTATTACACAAAAATGTCATCACCTTCATTATTTGTAGTCGGTGTAGGTCTATCATTACCTATACCAAATTCCTAAGCAAGTCTTAAACCTCAGCTCTTCAAAACAAGCTTTAGAAATGAGAGAAAGACATCAAAAAAACAATGTAACTCTGGTTCTGCACTTTCTCTTACTTTTGCCTGCGGGCCCACACCTTTTGTTCAAGTTATCTGCGTACTTATACGCTCTGTATGTAAAGGGGAGGGTGCGTACCCCTGTAAAAGTCAAAAGGCGCAATCTTTATCTTAAAAAACTCATCTTGGGTTAATTCTAGAGTTTTCTAGAAGCATTTGTTACGTGGATTGTTCGCTCCAAGTGGTTCATGCATCCCATGAGAGGAGGAACTAATCCCTTGTTGAGAGGAGCTATCCCTTGGAAGGAGGACTCTATCCCTTTGAAGGAGGAGCTGGTAATTGATCTCCATTGCACTATAAATTGAGGCATTGAGTCAGTGGCCAGAGGGGTTAGAAGTTGATCTTTTGAGGGTAAATGCTAGTGAAATCAAGACTTTCTATTTGAGCTTAAGAGGAGAGATCACATACTGTTTTGGCTTCATTAGGGAGTGAGTGAAGCTTGTCAAAATAGAGGAGACTTCTTGTTGGACCCTGGGAGGAGCTTGTACAGCGTCAAGGCAAAGGTTGTAAGGTTCTTCTCCTTTTTGAATTAATACAATCAAGGCTCATTTTTCTCAACAAGTATCTTATGCTATTTGTATCATGGACTCCTTCACTTTTCATGTTTAAAACATGTTTTAGTAATATTGGATATTTCAGGTGCTATTTAATCGTTTGCCTGTTTGTGCTTGCAGGTTTGCGACAAAGGAACTTACTTTGGATTAAAAGGAGTGAAGGCATCTCCAAACTTGTGTTGGACATGAGGTAGGCCTTAAACACATTTGTTTGCCATTATTTATAAAGTGCATTTAGAGAAAGATAGTGTCTGGTTGGTTTGTTTGTAATTAGGCCTTCATTAGATTCTAGGAAGGTCTATCTTGTCCGCAAGATTGACTCATTCTGCGTGACAGTATTGCATATTAATCTTACAGTTTTTTGTCATAATTTCTTATTATCTACCTAGTTGATGATGCAAAGGGGCTCTGATTTTTAATGAAAATATGCCAAAATAATCAAGAAAACATACCTTCTTTAGTACTCCACACACCCCCTACTTACCCTTTTTCATTCCCTCATGAAAACATTATAGTTGGCATGTAAGGTTGCGAGGGAGTAGGCTGGAGATGGGATCACATGTGGTGGTCTACAACCATGATGCCTAACTAGGTGTTCAAAAAAATGGCCTGTCTGACCCTCAGACATGTCATACAAGGCTTGGTATCCAAGTGTAGGGTGCCAAATAATCATACTCCGAAACCTATATCCTAACCAAGATGGCCCTGCTCTCAAGATAAATTCGCCATAGAGGTGCAAGTGATTGGTGGCTAACTTAAAGTTTTCATAATTAAATGGTTCCCTGAGTTGGATATTCGGATTAGAGATCTGATATCAAAATTTAGCCGCATATATGGCAAGGTATTTAATAGTAAGAAAGTATTCTATTCCTTGCCGATTGATTGTTGTATGAATGGGTCCTAATGCTTCAATCACGTCTGTGGTCCCCATGAGGTTCCTATGTTCCCTCCACAATTGCACTGGATTTCTAGGCTCAGCTCTTACACATAAGTCTAATCTGTTTTCTTGTCTTTGGAAGGCATTATAGGCTTTAAGCCATTTGATTTGATTAACCCCAAATGAAATAAATGCATGCAATTGGATATCCCCAACAAAAGGGTGGGGGTTTTGCTCTATCTCCTAGTCTAGCACAAGGTTATGTAGATAGAATTCACACAGTAATCTTTGAACCTTTACCCCGTAGTGCTTACAACAATTTATAAAATCATCAATGGTATTAATTGTATAGGGCGGCGCCTACTCTGATAGCCTTTATTTTCAATTGCAAGTATCATTCCATTAAAAACAAGGCATAATTCTTAGTAGGGGCTCTACATGCTAGGATGTCAATGTACAAAGAGCATAAGGTATCCATCTACTTCATAACTATATCTAACCTATGAGTTAACTTTGTGACTTTTTCTTCTTCCTTTCGCCATCCTTCAAAGGCCTGACTTTCAGATAAATTGACATTCCTTAGCTGTTGTTGTAATTCTTCATACCTTTCTCGAGGAACCATTTGTTCTGTGAGTTTTTCTACTGCTTGTTGAGCTTGCACCAAACCCTCTCGTAGAGTTACTGTCCTTGGATCACTATCCCACATGGTAGTCGTGAGCGGGAGGCTCACTTGTATCTTCTTATTGCATCATCTCATATTTATGGTTCGCATTTCTTCAAAGGGTTGTGCCTCTGTCTGTATTTCTTTGTCACAGGCCAATATATCATCTGATTGTACTTCAACATGGGTAACAGTTGAATGTTGTTCCTTTTGGTTTTAAACAGTAGACTGTTCCTCAACCAAGTTTTGAACGAAAAACAGTTCTTCAGCAGGGTTTGGAACAACAGACTACTCCTCCGCAAGGTTTAGAACAACAGACCGCTTCTCAGCAAGTTTTGGAATAGAAGGGTGCTCTTCAACAGGGTTTTGAATAGCAGGGTGAACTCAAGCCCTCCGAAGCTTTTTCTTGAGGGGTCTTGCTGGAGTGGTTTCATGTTCCCCCCCAAAATTCCTTTTCACCTTCTTCCTCATTTTCAAAATCCCAATCTATTGTCGAAGTCGAACTATCACATTTAGTAATCTTTGTTGTTCTTTCCATAATCTCTTAATTTCTTCTATTTCCTTAGAAGGAACACTTTTCTGTTTACTCGGGCCTCGACTGTTATATCGATTAATTCCCTGGTTTTCTCCTTGGGGTGCTCCTTCGTTACTCTGCTCAGGTTGCTCAGGGGTAAGAACCCTAGTTTGTTCTATTATTTCCTAGGTGACTTATTTTTCCACCTCCTCTTCTTCTGAAATTTCTTCCGGTGTAGTCTGGCTAGGAACCGCTTATTCCTCCTCTGTACCACTTTTCTCTCTTGTCATATTTTCATCATGAACAGGCTGAATTTCTTTTTCTACCTCTTCTTCATGTAATTCTTTGGGTGCATTTTTATCCTGAGCAGAGCGTTCTTTTGGTTCTTCTTCAACATGGAGGTCTAGCAGGCTGAGAGGTTGTGCATATTTTCCCATATTGGCCAAAATTTTGGCCAATTCATCTTCTTGCAATGGATTTTGCAATGGGCTATCTTCACACTGCTCTGTTTCCTCCTCCTGCTCAGGTTGCTCGGTTTCTTTCTCCATTTCTCATTCCTCATTTACTTTCATTCCTTTCTCATTTTCTTGCATTCCTTTCTCATTTTCTTCTCCTTCTGGTTGCGGGGGTGGCTCATCCCTTGAATCGTCTATCTCTACTAGTTGGCTAGTATCCCCTTGCGAATTTTCCAACCTCCTTCTAATCCGTGCCAATCGGACTGATTTCCTTCGTTTCAATGGGTGATCTGGTGTACTGGTGGCATGCTTACATTTTGGGGATGGGGTATTCAATAACTAACTATCAACCGTATTAGCCCATGGTGACTTACGACTGATTCTAGATGCTCTGCCTTTTTCATGTTTCGGGCAACATCATGAAGTAATGAACTTAAAAATGCAGGTAATTTTACAGAGCATTTCTACTTTAATACGGCTAAATATTTAAGGTGCCGCAGTCTTACGACATCTTTCCTACCTTCATAGGTGATGTAGCTCTAGATGGTCTTCGCCAACTCTACCCATGGCTCTCCTAAAGCTATTGGTAGAACCCCTTTTCCTCTGACTGTTAGGTTCTGGCCTTCATCCTAGAAGGTTTTTATGATATTCTAGAGTCTCTCCTTCTTTAACGCCCACACAGGTCCAGTGGCTGGTAGTCCCGAAATCTCTGCAATTATGTAATTGGTGACTGCTATGTGTCTCCCCCTTACTGTGGACTGATCTTCTTGCAAGTTCTGCAAGAATTCTGTCTCTACGGTCTCATTGGATTCCTATAAACGATTGAGATAAGTTAACCAACTTGCTCTTGCCAGGATTTCTCGTGCAGCATAAGAGACTTGCAATACTTGTGGTTCTCTCTGAATTTGTCTTCCTCCCATTCTTTTGGTTTCATTGTAAAATCTCAAAGTATGTCAATGGAACAGCAGGTTGTTCAAACTATTAGAACACGGAGAAACTAACAAAACAGCAGGACTCGCTCAAATCCTAAAGAACTTACTAATTGCCACAGAGCATACTACATAAATGGCTTAGGAATAGCGAGCCATGCAAATTAAAAAAAATAATATACCGTTGAGCCCTGCTATTCCCAAGTACACAATTTCCCAAATAGTAATCCGACACGTATAGCAGATAATGATGAGGTTAACCTCCCCCTCGACAATGTGATAGGCCGTCCTTGGCCGTCAAATAATGGAGCGACATGCCGATCTGCCCTAGGACAGAGTCCTAAAGGAACAACGTATGGCAACATGCCATGTTTACAAAAGTAGAAAGTTACCGAAATTGAGGTGTATAATTGGATCGCTTAACAAGTAAGAGACTTTTGTGATATGATGCGAGGCTGGGAGGATAGGACAATTGCCGTGCCCATAGAGTATAATGCAGTCATTGTCAACTTTTTTGTCATGATTGGTGATAATAAATTTACATGTGCTTAATGGTTCAGGAAATGATATACGTAGTGTTATGTGACTTATTACAAAGGTATAAGAGACAGAAGGGTGTTGATGATTACCTATTGGTGTATAAGTAGTGTGACATCAATACCATTAACAGAGCTCTGCTGCTGACATGTTTCCATATCCTTGGCAGAGTTATTTGTTTCACCCATGGAACCATGATCCTTTGTGTATGCTTATGAAGTGCTATACGGTGTCAAAATGTAGGCCATTATGCTGGCTTGGTGATAGGTTAGCCATAATGCCATTCACCAGGAAGGAGTGAAAGGTTGACAGGCCGGCTCATGATGAGACCTCCTGTTCCAAGGACTCTTTAACTTTTTGTTGTGCCTCTTCAACCATATCCCTGGTTTGGTGGCCATAGTGGGAATGCTGCTTCACTTTCTTCCTTATGAACATAGTAGTCTGGCTCTTGATGAGACCTCCTATCCTGCATTTGACAACTTATATAAACAAGTCATATAAACATCATTTTTCTTTCTTTTTTTTCTTTTTTCCGTTCATAAAATATTTTCCTATTTATACACAAAGGGTGGTTCAACACTCCTTAAGAGTAGGAATGGGGAAATAAGTCTTAACATCTCAATAGAAACATATAGACCCTTTGTTCTTATTCCTGAATAATAATGAAAGAATATTATGAGAACTTAAAAGGAACCAACATGATAAAGATAACCAATCAGATCAGAGTTAGTAGAATAATGACAACAAAAATAATGGATAAGTGTGTCCTTCCATCTTTCCTCTTACCAATTGAGAGAAATTTCTTGTAAAAATAGCGATTCTATATAATTTACTGTTTTCAGTATGCTGTCGTTTTGTATCCACTGGATAAGTACATAGTTGTGTTCCAAAAGACTTGAAACAGCAGGAACAATAGAATATTTCGGGAGACAAGCATAAGTAAAAGGAATACAAGGATGTTGTCATTTCAAAAAGGAAAAGAAAAAGAATACAAGTGTTGTTCCTTTGAAAACAGAACAACAAAAAATGCAAGTGTCGTTCCTTTGGAAAAAGAATAGCAAGAACCGAAAGTGTTGTTCCTTTGGAAAAGGAACAAAAAAAATCAAAGGTGTTGTTCCCTTGGAAAAGGAATAGCAGAGAATACAAATGTATTTCCTTTGGAAAAGGAACAACAAAAATGAAAAGTGTTGTTCCCTTGGAAAAGGATCAGAAAAAAACACAAATGTCGTTCCTTTGAAAAAGGAACAAAAAAGAAACACAAATGTCGTTCCTTTGGAAAAGGAACAAAAAAAATCAAAAGTGATGTTCCTTTGGAAAATGAACAGTGGAAAACACAAATTCCGTTCCTTTGGAAAAGGAACAACAAAAATCAAAAGTGTTGTTCCTTTGGAAAAGGAACAGTGGAAAACACAAATGTAGTTCCTTTGAAAAAGGAATAGAAAAAATGGAAAGTGTTGTTCCTTTGGAAAAGGAACAGCGGAAAACACAAATGTTGTTCCTTTGAAAAAGGAACAACAGAAAACACAAATGTCGTTCCTTTAAAAAAGGAACAGTGAAAATCAAAAGTGTTGTTCCTTTGGAAAATGAACAACGGAAAAAAGAAATGTTGTTCCTTTGGAAAAGGAACAGCGAAAATCGAAAGTGTTTTTCCTTTGGAAAAGGAACAACAGAATGAAAGTTAAAAATGAATGGCAAAATGAATGGCTGGCCCAAAAGGTGTTGTTTCTTTGGAGAAGGAACAACAAAATGAAAATGTTGTCCCTTTGGAAAAGGAACATCAGGAACAACCATAGTGCATATGAATGTTGTTCATTTCGAAAAGGAACATCAACATGACAGTGTCGTTCCTCTTGCAAAAGGAAGAATAGAAAAAAATGCAAGTGTTGTTCTTTTTTGAAAAAGGAACAGTAAAAATGATAGAATTGTTGCTGCTTTGAAAAGGAACAACAAAGTGCTAATACACAAATATGTACAGAAAATGATTTAACAAAACAAGGAAATTATGTACAAATTGTAAAAACTGGTGAATCACTTAATGAATCACAGGTAAGGAAGATTTCTCCTCCTCTTCAAAAATTTGCATGTCGTAGTCTTTGCGTAGTTGTTGATAGAAGGATTCCCAAGTAAGTAGTTTATGATATAGTCGAACTCAGTGGCCGTTTGCCTTGAAGGAATATCCAGATCCATCAATGGTTGTTAGAGTAAGGGTGCCATTATCATGTACCTTCTGGATTTCATATGGCCCCAGGCAACGAGTCTGGAATTTCCCGGGAAAATCCTGAAACCTGGTATTGTACAAAAGTGCCCAGTCTCCTTCATGGAAGACTTTATTTTTAATGAGAGCATCATGCCATTTAGCTCACTGTTGTTGGATTAATGTAGTGTTTTGGAGGGCAGAGAGCGTAATTTCATCTAGCTCATTGATCTGCTGTAATCTATTAATCTGTGCCTCGTTTAGATCTAAGTCGGCTTCTTATGCTATTCGTAGTGTTTAGACCTCAAATTCTGTGGGAAAAATGGGTTCCTTTCCAAACACCAATTGGTATGGTGAATAGTCAGTAGTGCTTCTCCATGTTGTTCTATAAACCTACAAGGCTTCTGGTACTCTTGGAGCCCAATCACGTCCATGTGACACAATGGTTTTTGTTAGGACTGCTTTTATTATTTTACTGTTGCTTTCTACTTGACCATTTGCCTGTGGGTGATATGGAGAGGTAATTTTGTGCTGGATATGATAATTTTTGAGTGTTGTAGCCATCTTGTTACCAGCGAAATGTGGTCCACCATTTATAATTATGTCTCTCGGAAGCCCATAGCACACAAATATATGGAACAGGAACTGTATGATAGAATCCTCTGTAGCTCTCGGCAATGCCTCTGCTTCAACCCATTTGGTGACATATTCTCTTGCCACCAAAATATATGTTTTTTGGTTTGAGGATGGGTTAATTGGTCCAACAAAATTGACGACCCATCGCTTGAATGGTTCAATAACTGGTTGTGGGTTTAGGGGAATTTCATCGGACTAACCAGGCTGTCCTGCTCTCTAGCAACTATCATAGGCTTAGGTGAAATTCTTTGCATCTTTGAAGATTATGGGCCAATAATACCCTGTTTGCAGGACCTTATGCCTAGTTCTGCGATCAGTGAAATGTCTGCCACATGGTCCACCATGGTAGGCTTTTAAGTTATCAAAAATATCATCCTCGCAGACACATCTCTTGATATGCATATCTGCCCCTGTATGGAACGGGTAGCCCCCAATCCAAGAAAATCGAGCACTTCGCTAGAAAACCTGTTTTCATTCATTTGAGGTAGATGTTTTGGTAATTTACCTAATGCTAAGTAATTCGCAACATCAGCATACCAGGGTGTTTTAACAGTGACATCAAACAAATGCTCATCTAGAAATTGATCTTCAACTGTTGCTATGTCCACTGGTTTTGGCATTCACGAGAGAAAGTCAGCTATGGGATTTTCTTTTCCAGGTTGGTCCTTGATTGTAATGTCAAATTCCTGCAATAAAGTTAGCCATCTAGTTATTCTGGCATTTGTGATTGGTTTATTTGCCAAATATTTTATGGCAGAGTGATCTGTATACAAGATAACAAGATATCCAGTAATGTATTGCTTGAACTTATTGACAACATGTATTACAGCTAGGAATTCCTTCTCAGTAACAATATAATTCAGTTCAGCAGGGGAAAGTGGTCAATGTATGGAAGGGGAAAGTGGTCTCTTTGTGTCGCTTTATTTAGCTCACTATAATCTACACAAATCCTCCACATCCCATTTTTCTTATGGTACCACCACAAGTGGAGAGACCCATTTACTATCGGACATAGGGTAGATGAAGTTGACATCTAAAAGTTTTTGAAGTTCAGCTTTCACCACATCTTTTAGATGAGGATTAAGTCTCCTTTGAGGCTGGCGAACAAGTCTCGTATATTTTTCTATGTAAATGTGGTGTGTACATAATTGGGGATCAATTCCTTTCATATCGCATTAGTCCCATTCAAATTCTTCCTTATATTTCCTCAATAGTTGGATGAGCTTTTTCTCTTGTTCAGAAGTCAAGCTGGCATTAATGTTCAAAGTATTTCCTGACTCAATTTCTACAATTTTGCTATTTGAAATAGAAGTAGTGGGTATTGTTTGCTCGTATGTATCCTTAAGAGGATCTTCTTCTAATTCATTATCAAATGCTGCTTCTATCATATGACATTGTATGTGGGATCTGGTTTTAGCTTGGCTAATAAAATTGTTAATAGCATCATCTTCTCTTCGTTCTTTGAAATCAAGTGCCTCTTTTATAGTTAATGGAGATCTAATATTTTTAGTAAGATACGATACAAGATGCTTGTTAGTTTTTATTATTGTGACACTTGGTTGCACTGGAGGACATAAAGCTAAGTTCTTGATATTTTCCCCTCTAGTTATGGTCATATTGCCTTCTCGGCAGCCAATGTAAGCATCGGCAGTTGCAAGCCAAGGTCTACCTAAAATCAATGGATGTCCATCAAGTCGGTTTTTAGAGTTTATTATCAGAAAGCCAGGTAGATACTCCTAGGAATCAACAGATACTATGACATCATGTAGTGTGCCCTCTGGCCTAACCATAGATCGGTCAACCAGTTCTAATAAAGTGGAGGTGGGCTCTACTGATGTAATGCCTAGCTTTTGGAAAGTGGAAGTTGTTAAGATATTGATTGCAGCGCCTATATCAACTAAGGCATTTGAGAAGTTTTGACCATAGATTTGTACGGTTACTATTAGGTTTCCTAGGTCTTCGTATTTAATAGGTGTTTCTTTTCCTCATAATAAGTCGGATAGAGTGCCAACTACTTGGACTTGTTAGCTCCTGCTACAGCAGGTATTCATTTTTCATGATTGGCATTTCACAGGCCAAATATGTTGTACTTTGCTTGCTGCAACGCTCCATATTTGCTCAAACAGTCTCCAAATGAAGAAGGCTACTTCAAGTTCATTCAATTGCCTTCAAATTTTGTAAAGCTATCCCAGTATCGCTACTTTTAGTTAAAGGGAGGTCCAAATAGTTTAATCTTGGTCTCCCTAGGTTCAAATTTCATGTTTTAGAATATAGAGATTGTAAGTCTGTCCAAACAGTTTAATCTTGGCAGACTCTTAGACGGGTAGAGAAACAGAAGAGTCCAACAGTTTAATCTGGGCTCTGGAAGAAATAAGGGTAGTATGTAGATAGGAAAGCATCAAAAGAAAATGTATGATGGGTCTGCAAGTCTAAGTGCACCCCCAAGAAAAAGAAGAAAAAATGCTAGGAAACTAGGCTGGGTAGGTAGTTCTGAGGCTGTTGAATTGCCGACCAGTTCCAAGTTTGCAGGTATCATATAATGGAGAACATAATCAACAAATATCTATAAGCAAAAGGCTCAAATGAGGTATAAATAACTCCCCTTCTCTGCTTTCCCCGATCATTAACTAACATCCCCAAAAGAGTTCAAGATTTGCTTGACACCTCTTGAGTTCATCATCTTCATCACTCCGATTGAGTAAAGATCTGCTTTACTCAAAGTTGTTCCATATCTTCTCCCGAAGTGTGGTCCTACCCCCTGTAACAGCCTAAGTTCTCCCGAAACTTAGTGCTTTCTTACCATCTCCATATTAACCACTAACGTTATTATGTAGCTCCCTATGTTCCCCGTCCCTGTATTAATATTAAGTAAATTCCCCTATGTAATATCCCTCCCCTGGTTGAAAATAACCATATCAGTTCCCGGGAACTGTTCAGTTTATCAGAAACTAAGCAAGAGCCCCAACCCCCGAACCACCTCCCAAATACGATGGAGTCCTTCCAAAGTATAAAGTTCCCCCGAGGTAGTCGGACCCCTTCCGAAAACCTTATATGACCTTCACACCCACTTACTTATCTTTTCCCCCTCAGAACTGTTTTCACGTCGCAACCTCGCACTCTCACATTCATGCAAAACATAGCCCATCCATCCCCAGCCGATGCGATATTGCGATATCGGCGATCGGCGATCAGAAACGCCGAGTGTCCAATCTGTTCACCCCTCCGTCTCCGTCGATGTGATATCGCGAAATCGCATATCGGCAATCGTAAGCGCCAAATACCCACCAAATGATGCGCCTCCTTCCCCGCCGACATGATATCGTGATATCGCATCGATGTCTCTTCACCACAATCTATCGAGTACCTCACCATTTCGCGCTATACCAGGGACCCACAGCTGACGTCATCTGGCGTACAGCCGACGCCATGCTTATGTCAGCAGCCAGAAAAGCCGAAAAAGCCTCGCACAGGAAGAAAAGTCGCATTTCGGAGCTCCAGATCAAGAAACGGAGGCAGTTTCCGAAGCGCTATTCGCGCATCGCTACGGGAAATAGGCCATTTCGAGGAATCTTCAGGGAATTTTCTGGTTGCCGAGCCCACTCCACGCCGAAAAAGCCCGAAAATCGCCCAAACGTGCCAAAGGATCTGGTTTGAAGACAACAGTAGATCATTCACAAAGTTTAAAGTGTATCAGATCAAATCAGCAGGTATCAAGCATGTCAAAGAGTATCAGTCGACGACAGAAGCCATCAATGTAGCGGCAAAGTGTATCAGAGAATATCTTGAGCGGCGACCCAAAGCAAGAGAAATTGAATATCTTCCAACAGATTCACAGAAGGAGAGCGAAACTACTTGAAGTTCTCAAATCATAATAATTTCACATTCAATTCGCACCAAAGCCGAACTGCAGCCCTGAAGCTCATTCACTTCAGCAGCACCGCATCTGGTGCCCAAGGGCCACTTCGTCATCTATTCCAATTCAGCTGCCCCCAGCGCAGCCAAAAAGATTTACTTGCATTTAATTCCAGCATCATTTAGATTTTGAAGAGTTCTAAGTAGACCTGTCAAGGTCACTTGTAATGATGTCTCCCTAATATTTTGTTTATAAATACCACCCGAAGCGATATTGTGAAGGGTTGGTTGGTTGGTAGTAGTAGTTGTTGGTCAGTTTCCTTTCCAGCAATTTCTCTGAGTAAAGACTCGCACTGTAACTGTCATATTTTTTCATAATCAAAGATTTCTAAAAGCATGGATTGCGAAACAACTTGTTGTTCTCTCTTGGCCAAGGAATGATCACGGAATTCCTGTGTCTCTGCATGGTCCAATAAGTGTTTTTCTTCCCTGTCTATTTTGTTTTTTATCACCTTTCCACCTTTCTAAGTTGCAGGGAAAAAGAATAGCTTAAAACTTGTTTCGTTACACCTTAAGTTCAATTTCGGCACTTTTCGATGTTTTCTTCAGAAATGGTTATGAGCTTGTATTCTTAAATGATCTGGTTTACCCCGTTTGTTTCACATATGGGTGCATGTCTTTGGAATTCTTACCTGCTCCGGGATCCCACTCATCCACTTCTCCTCTTTGTCAGCATGATGAAATGATTCTCTTTTGCTTTTCATCCCTAACGCTCATTCCGCATTTTCAGCAGACCGAGTATTGTATCCTGTGTGGCTATCCCGCTCCGTATGCCCTTGTGGCCAGGAAAACGCTCGCATGCCTCAATATGTGACTCCATGCCCAATGGTTCAAAACTTATAACACCTTATCGTGCCTCTTTATTCAAGAATCCTACCTTCCTTCCAATCACAGTCAACATTCCCTTGAAGTCAGAAAGCTAGCCTAAAATCATCAACTAAGGTTGAATTTAAAGGAGAGAGCCCTCTCCGGTTGCAGGTGGGCTAGAACCTGCAATCAGAAGATTGGTTTGTGGTTACCTTGGTCCTATCCCTAATAGGAGCCTAGGGACAACCTGAGTGATAACATAATGGTGACTCCACTGGGGACCTCCTCAGATAAATCAATGCAACCACTCTGCACCTCTACAGTGGAAGAAACCGACTTGTAAAAGCCTCGGTCGACCTGTATCTGCGCACTCCATTGGGGATTCAAGCGCTCGGTTCATCTTTAAACCCCAATGGGGGAAGTGCTCCTATTTTTGAAGGCTTGTCATGCTTAGTTCTGATCTTTGATGGTGGACAAAGATCAGGCACTTCAGAGTCCAGACATCCACCTGGTGACTCCACTTCAATTTCAATCAAAGGCTCGACTGAGGAACGAACCAAATGTTACAGCCAAGTACCCCGCGTATTAAAAACAAAAGAGAATGACCGAATATTGGGAAGAACTTCCGAAAGAAGAAGCTTTAGAAAAATCCAGAGAAATTTTATCAGAGTTTGAGCTTGATGAAATTTTTTTCAGAAAGGTATTGTCAAAAATACCAGGCGGCCGTAATAAACTGTTCCTTGAGTTTGTTGTGGAAAAATATGACAATGAAATTGAACTCTTAGGAGCTCAAAGTCAGTCTTATGATTTCCGCAACCCTCAAGAGTTTTGCCAAAATATTCCTCCTCCAGTTCAACAAGAAATAGTGTTGTCTCCTGAATTACAGTTTGAGTATGATCTGGGTTCCAAGGGAAAGACAGAAGGATCAACAACTAGGGTCATCACCGATGATGTAACTGATCCTTCTAGCCCAAAGAACCTGGAATCATACCTAAGCTTCCATGCCCATATTCAGGAGGGAACACTGTTGCCTGAGGACCTGAGGATTCTGTGTGATCCGGGATCCAAGGGAAGGACAGAAGGATCATCTGCTAGGCTCATTAACGAATATGCAGCTGCTCTACTCGACCCAGAAGGTCCCAAATCATGCCAAAGTCTCCTGTCCTCAACTCAGTAGAAGATGCCGCCACCTGCTGATTCACAGACTCTACATGATTCTATTGAAGATTCAAACGAAGTAGAGGAAGTTCTCTCACAGGGTAAGTTCATTGATCCAATCACAGATTACATGGAACTTTGGCTTAACAAAATTTTGTTAACCTGTTTTTTCAGTGAAGACCGTAAGCTTCAGCGGCAAGTGATGGAGGCCACAATTTTGGTTGTAAAAGCATGTGCCCGGATGATGCTTTTGCGTTCAGAAATGATCAGTCGGCAAATTTATCTCGTTTCACAGTTACTTAAATGGCTACACTGGTTATTTGATTTTACCTAATGGCAAAGCAGTTGCTGGTTAGGGTAGGTAGGTAGAAGGAATAAAGCGGCCGGAGAAAATAAGTTTTGAAGAAGACAACAAGAAACTAACAATCAAGGCGTTCTGGCCTGCTATTCTTGACTTCCCGCAAGGAGAAGCCATCCCCGAGTGGAGCCACTGTTAGCTCTTGCTGCAGCAGGTATTCATTTTTCATGATTGGAATTTCACAGGCCAAATATGTTGTACTTTGCTTGCTGCAACGCTCCATATTTGCTCAAACAGTCTCCAAATGAAGAAGGCTACTTCAAGTTCATTCATTTGCCTTCAAATTTTGTAAAGTTATCCCGGTATCGCTACTTTTAGTTAAAGGGAGGTCCAAACAGTTTAATCTTGGTCTCCCTAGGTTCAAATTTCATGTTTTAGAATATAGAGATTGTAAGTCTGTCCAAATAGTTTAATCTTGGCGGACTCTTAGATAGGTAGAGAAACATAAGAGTCCAACAGTTTAATCTGGGCTCTGGAAGATTTAAGGGTAGTATGTAGATAGGAAAGCATCAAAAGAAAATGTATGATGGGTTTGCAAGTCTAAGTGCACCCGCAAGCAAAAGAAGAAAAAATGCTAGGCAAGTAGGCTGGGTAGGTAGTTTTGAGGCTGTTGAATTGCTGACCAGTTCCAAGTTTGCAGGTATCATATAATGCAGAACATAATCAACAAAGATCTGTAAGCAAAAGGCTCAAATGAGGTATAACTAACTCCCCTTCTCTGCTTTCCCCGATCATTAACTAACATCCCCAAAAGAGGTCAAGATCTGCTTGACACCTCTTGTGTTCATCATCTTCATCACTTTGGTTGAGTAAAGATCTGCTTTACTCAAAGTTGTCCCATATCTTCTCCCGAAGAGTGGTCCTACCCCCTGTAACAGCCTAAGCTCTCCCGAAACTTAGCGCTTTCTTACCATCTCCATATTAACCACTAACGTTATTATGTAGCTCCCTATGTTCCCCATCCTCGTATTAATATTAATTAAATTCCCCTATGTAATATCGCTCCCCTGGTTGAAAATAACCATATCAGTTCCCGCGAATTGTTCAGTTTATCAGAAACTAAGCAAGAGCCCCAACCCCCGAACCACCTCCCAAATACGATGGAGTCCTTCCAAAGTATAAAGTTCCCCCGAGGTAGTCGGACCCCTTACGAAAACCTTATATGACCTTCACACCCACTTACTTACCTTTTCCCCCTCAAAACAATTTTCGCGTCGCAACCTCGCACTCTCACATTCATGCAAAACATAGCCCATCCATCCCCTGCCGATGTGATATTGCGATATTGGCAATCGGCGATCACAAACTCCGAGCATCCAATCTGTTGACCCCTCCGTCTCCTCCGATGCGATATCGCAAAATCGCATATCGACAGTCGCAAGCACCAAATGCCCACCAAATGATGCCCCTCCTTCCCCGCCGACGCGATATCACAATATTGCATCAAAGTCTCTTCACCATAGTCTATCTAGTACCTCAACACATCGCACTGTACCAGGGACCCACAGCTGACTTCATCTGCCATACAGCCGACGCCATGCTTACCTCAGCAGCCAGAAAAGCCAAAAAAGCCTCGCGCAGGAAGAAAAGTCGCATTTCGGAGCTCCAAATCAAGAAACGGAGGCAGTTTCCGATGCGTTAATAGCGCGAAGCGCTATTCACGCATCGCTACGGGAAATAGGCTATTTCAAGGAATCTTCAGGGAATCTTCTGGTTGCCGATTCCACTGCGCGCCGAAAAAGCCCGAAAATCACCCAAACATGCCAAAGCATCCGGTTTGAAGACAACAGCAGATCATTCACAGAGTTTAAAGTGTATCCGATCAAATTAGCAGGTATCAAGCATTTCAAAGAGTATCAGTCAACGGCGGAAACCATCAATGTAGTGGCAAAGTGTATTAGAGAATATCTTGAGCGGCAGCCCAAAGAAAGAGAAATTGAATATCTTCCAACAGATTCACAGAAGGAGAGCGAAACTACTTGAAGTTCTCAAATCATAATAATTGCACATTCAATTCGCACCAAAGCCGAATTACAGCCCCGAAGCTCATTCACTTCTGCAGCACTGCATCTGGTCCCCAAGGGCCACCTCGTCATCTGTTCCGATTCAGCTGCCCCCAGCGCAGCCAAAAAGATTTACTTGCATTTAATTCCAGCAGCATTTAGATTTTGAAGAGTTCTAAGCAGACCTGTCAAGGTCACTTGTAATGATGTCTTCCTGATATTTTGTTTTAAATACCACCCGAAGCGATATTGTGAAGGGTTGGTTGGTTGGTAGTAGTAGTTGTTGGTCAGTTTCCCTTCCAGCAATTTCTCTGAGTAAAGACTCACACTATAACTGTCATATTTTTTCATAATCAAAGATTGCTAAAAGCATGGATTGCGAAAAAACTTGCTGTTCTCTCTTGGCCAAGGAATGATCATGGAATTCCTGTGTCTCTACATGATCCAATAAGTGTTTTTCTTCCCTGTCTATTTTGTTTTTTATCACCTTTCCGCCTTTTTGAGTTGCAGGAAAAAAGAATAGCTTAAGATTTGTTTCGTTACACCTTAAGTTCAATTTCTGCACTTTTCGATATTTTCTTCAGAAATGGTTATGAGCTTGTATTCTTAAATGATCTGGTTTACCCTGTTCCTTTCACATAT
>APFE030846206.1:53876-128321 GCA_000404065.3 Pinus taeda
TACAATTAAGAACTTGAAAAAAAATGCAATCAAGTGTGATTTTATTTTTCCTAATTTATCTACTTGTTTTTTTTTTTTTCATTTTTAAGTATATGAATGTTTCCAAAGGATTCATTTGTGTAACAAAATGATAGATATGCTCATATGCAGGCTTGAAATATATTCTTTGATAAACACCCATGTATGAGAGACCAACTATCTTGAGAGGATGTTAGAAGATACTTAAGAATGGAATACTGGGATCCAATAACTCTCTTGAAAAAAGATTCAATATAATCTTGTCTTCCTTGGCTTCCTTCTATCATGCCATGAAAGTGTTCACATATGTGATCTCCATTCATAGAATCTGGTGATATGCATGCAAGAAACTTTTCAATATTAGGTTCCAAGAAATGCTCTTTATCGACAGGCACCCATGATTCTTGGACCTTATCTGAATCTTCCTCTTCTATTTGTTGTTCTCCAATGGTAGCTAGTGAATCATTTTTAAATACCTCAACATTGTAAGTGGATTGAGGTGTTTTATTATTGGGGATTTGAAATGGTTTTGCACGTAGTGGAGTGGTAATGGATCTTTGGGGTGTTTGTGTGTGGGTTAATGGGAAAAGTTGAATTGAGATTAACTGAGGGTAAAATTGATGTTGTGGTGGAGGTGAATGGTATGAATAACATTGATATTGGTGTTGAGGATAGTGAGGGAAAGATTGAGTATATTTTGGATTTCCTCCGTAGCACTCTTCCCAGCCCTGTTTCCAAGATTGGTTTGAGATTGGGATTGAGATGACCAAGGTTTCCAAGGCAAAGGGGTTTGCCAATTACTTTGAGATTGTTGTGCATAACCCTGAAATTTTGCGCAAGGATATTGCATCATATTGGGTTGATGAGCCTGCCATGGTCCTTTTGGAGCTTGATTCACTCCATTTCCTTTTGGTAAACTGCCTTTAACCCTAGTAATTATGGGAAATCTTTAGTAGCATGTAATCCTGCACACATTTTACAAATTTTAATGTTATCAAGTGGAAATTCATGCAAAGCAATATTTTCAACTTTTTGCTTGTTTTGCATTCTTAGCATCTCAATTTGTTCATTTAAATTACCAATAATGTTTAGCAAAATTGTTATGTTCAGTTTTTCTTACCAATCCCATTGTCAGCTTTCTTTCCCTTGTCGTAACTAGATCTTGAGGAGATCTTTCATACCTTTATTTTCCTCTTGATATGTCCTTGGATAGTTCACAAATCTCTTGAAATGAGAATTTATGAATATCTCCTTTTCCCATCACGTTAAGAAGATCAATCCATTGATCTTTTATACCATTTAGTAGGAGATTTTTTAATATGTCTGATCCTGAATTATGCATTTTATATTTTTTGATATATAAGTAAATCTCTCCTCTGGGTCTTCTAGATTTTCATCATCTTTTTTATTCATCTTAAAGGCTTCATTTCTAAGGTCATGGTGTTTGTAATGATTTTTATATTTTTCCAAAATTAATCTTTTCATATCATCCCATGTCCTTACGTAATTTGTTCCTAAAGTCATGAACCATCTAAGAGCTTTATCCTTCAATGTTGTTGGAAACAAATTCAATTTTTGAATGTGTAATGAGTAGCCATTAGATCTACAAATGATTTCAAATTCAAAAATAAACGTTTTTGGGTCTTCTGATCTCATACCTTTGAAGTTAGGAAGTATGGACGGAGGGACTTCTTCATTTGAACATTGACATCAGTTTCTTGAATAGGAACTCCAAAAGGATCTCCATCCATTTCTTCATCGTCCTTTGTCATCTCTTCTATCTGCAAAAACAAGAATTCATGATGTGGATGTGTGGCTCTTACTGCACCATGTGAACTTGTAGGGGTGGTTGGTGATTGAATGTTTATATATATATATATTATATAGAGAGAGAGAGGAGAGAGATATCAAATTACTATATATATATTAAGATATATATAATATATATATATATATAATATATTACTATTATATATATAATAAATATTATATAAATAGATATGTAGGTAAATGATTTATGCATCTACATGCTTTAATCATGCATCTAAAAAAAACTAAAAATAAATGAACTTCAGACTAAAAGCTAGTTCCTATGCACACTTCCTCAGAAACGATGCCAAAATGTTGAGGCATGTTAATTACCTATCATTCAATTGCCAACCTGCGGGTTTCATAAAACTTGTGAAGCATGCATGCACTATATATGCTAGAAATTACCTTCCAATTTAGATCAATCTAACTATGAAACCAAATAACGACAAACCAAATTCACCTATTCTAATTCAACAATAAATTCAAAGTAATTATAGTCCAGTGCACAAAATTGAAATATTAATCTTTGACACTTGCAGAAATTGAAATCTTAATCTACCACACTTGCAGGAACTTAAATCTTAATTTACCACACTTGCAGGAATTCAAAAGCACACCACTCTTTCGGAAATGAAATTGCATGAAATTAAATATGCTCTAAGCGATCATGTGTTAATTATCAAATCGGGATCGTATGAAATGAATAATCAAAACCAAATGACATAAAATGAAAGCAAAAACAATGGCTCTTAATTTCTGGATATGAAAGAAAATAAAAACAATCACTCTTAATTTCTCACACAGGAAAAGGTATGAAATAAATAAATTTTAATCTATGAAAGGAATAAACCTTAATCTATGAAAAACAATAAATCTCAGACATTATAGGTGGCCAATCCAAAAGCATGAGGGATGGAAAGCTTAGAGGCTCCAAATATGAGAATAACTAAATCAAAGTGAACATCACTCATAAGCATGGTGCCAAATCCAAATTCTATATTCAAAACATGAGCATTTCCCCAAATTTACACATGCCTTTGAAAGGAGGAGGCTCTCCTATTTATACAAAAACATAAGAATCTACATCATTAATGCAGGTCCATTATTCTCTCGCCAGATCCCTAGAAAATCCCATAGAGTTACAACTTAAATAAGTAATGATGAGACACATATCTTCCTTGACCTTTACTAAAATCTTCTTCCATATCTTGAAGAGAATTATAATTTGAGCATTGGAGGCGACATAAGGGTGCCTCAGAAGATTCCAAATGACCTAGACATGTCATGAAACTCAAACCACTTTCAAGTATTAGCAAGTATATGTCATTTTTTTAAATTTTAATCATTCAATTCACTTATAATACTAGAAATCATTAACTTTTGGAAGGCACAAATGGAACCCATATAATTATTAAAATGGAGGCTAATGAAAGGCTATATGGTAATGTAGTTGTTTCATATGAGTTAAATGGTGGTGATAAAGGTGAAAGTGGATGATATTTGGTATACATTTTGGAGGCTCTACAATAAGCTTTCCTTTGTAATTCTTGATTTCATTTTTGCAAGAATGGTACAAGCATGTTGCATGTACTAGTGCATTTCTGGTTCTCCATGTTTATTTCATTGGTTTAGTTTTGCAAGTCTTTTACACCTTTCCTTTCACGAAAGTATCTTATTCCTTCCTACAAGATTTATTTTTGTTTCTAATTTAAGGGAATTACTAATATCTGAGGTTTCACTTATGACTTAATTGTGCTATGATGAATATGGAATGAACTTTGTAGTAACTTAAAGGTTTGTGTTTGCATTGAACACTTTCGAAGAAAGAATTGTATTTCATGAATAATTATTAAATGGACCTTTTGTGTTAAAACATTAAAAAGTAGATCTAAATTACATGTAAAAGTATATTAGAAAGATCCTATTTACACAACCTGATAACAATGGTTTCATCAGATTAATTTGAAATAAGTTGCCTTATGATTTATTTCATGCTTTTCATCATTGCAACATAGTAGTAATATTTTAAAAGGTTTTTATATTCTTTATTTGTTGAATCACTTTCTTTTGAATGGGGCCTACATTCCCTTATCCCCTGGACACTAAGGAAGACTTACTATAGGAGTCAACTCGACCCAGAAGAGTATACATAAATAGATTCCTAGAGTGTGTTTACTTTACTTTCGAAAAGTCTTGTTTCTTTTTCCTGAATGATCCTTCTTTTGAATTTCTTGCAAACTATTGGTTTTTATTTGAAACATCTCTAAGGTCATATTTTGGAATATATTTTTCTACACCTATAAGTTTACTTACCCAGATTGACAAATTAAATGTTGGTGTAAATTTTGCATTTATAGCACCCACCACCTCATTATGAATTTTCCCAAGTGAAGAAGTAACATCATGTTTCTTTATAAAAGTGTTATGGAAGAGAAGTGTAGTAAAGGGATTTTCAAGTTCACCTATAACTCATATGTAAATATTATGTTCTATTCTTCGAAAAGTACCATAAGATCTTTCCCATGTAACAAGGTTTAATGCAAATGATATGAAAGCTTGGAATTGGACATATCCGATGAATGAGACAACATTTTCATTTACCTGTTCTTCCAAAAGAAAGTTGTGCATATAAATCTCACACAAGAGATACTTGGTTTCTTCATATTTCTTGGGGAAAGGAGTGATGAAATCCAAAACATTGTGAAATTCATTTCGTTGGCCACATTACATAGCCTTGGCTTTGTAAAAAAAGTACTTTTCAAGTAAAAACAGAGCATAATTTCAATTTGGAGACTTATATGATAAGGCATCAGAGTAGATAAAACAAATTCAATCTCTCTGTTATATGATCTTACCAATGTTCTCCTTTAAAGCATGGAATTTATTTTGAGCAACCCTTAATTTTGCATAAGTTTCATCATCTATTTCGGTTAGTGCACAGAACTATCGAAATAGCTTATGGTATTCTAGATGAGGCACTACTCCCCTTCGATATCTAGCCATGGTCTCCTTATCTTCTGCCATGGTTTTATTTAATACCCTTGTTGTAGCATCTACAATCAACGAGGTATAAGAAGGCACGCGATTCGTTTTTGTTTCTCTCTAAATAGAAATAGAAATAGATATAGATTCATTTTTATTCTCAACTTATGTAAAATTACAATGGGGATTAGTCTAAATCTCTTCTTCAATAAAAACTTGTGCAAAATTAGTTTGGGTTCTTGCTTCGGTAGAAATAACATAAAAGTCAGTCTGAGCACCTACTCTAATAAGAACAGGTATAAAATCAGTTGGAGTTTCAATGTTGTAAGTTTCTTCCTTCCTATGAGTAGTCCAAATTTTCTCTACAACTTTCTTTTCATGAGCTTCATGAATCCGCCTACTAGTTTTCAACCATCTTCCAATCTTTTTCACTTTCTTCTGTAGTCGTTCATTTTCTCTCCTTAGTACAAGGACTTCATTGGGATGTTTTCTTTTTACCTTATTCTTAATGGTTTTGCAACCTCTTTCTTTTTAGAAAAGTTTCTAGCCAGGATTGTTGAAGTAAGAGGGGGAGGAATATAGGTTGTCACTTCATAACCTTCAGTAGTAGTCCTTTGGGTAGAGTCTCCCACTAGAGAATCAATGGGTGAACTATCAACATCCATTAAAATTCCACAAATCATAGGTTTTGATAAATTTTTAGTGAGAGGGTCAAACATTAGTCCACTCGAGGGAACAATATCAAGTTCTCAACTCTCACCAATCAGGTCTCCATATGGAAATCGTGGGGTTGTGTCTTTTGGAGAAGAGGGTTCCAACAGAGTAGCAATAGAGTCCCCTTATTGTTCTTGAGTAGCAACATGTTCATAATACCAAAAGATTCTAGAATGAAAAGAAACTGGGACTCAACAAAAAGAAATACTTGGTTGGAGAATTAGGCAAGGCATTATGGTTAGTGTTAGGGGAACTATCGAAATGAGTTGTAGGATCTTCCATTGGCTCCCCTAAATTTAATGTTTCCACTAGATTGTTCAATCCTTCTAATACTTGATCCATTTTTATTCCCTGTTCCTCCAAGATTTCATTTGTTTGTTATGGAATTAATGAATACTGAACCAACTTCTCCTCAGGGGTTCTCTATTGTGTCTTTTCCTCACCAGTCAATACTTGAACTGAAATTTCTATTACAAACTACTCAAGGGTTTTTAAGGAACTCTCTCGTTGCTAAATTCTAACCATTCTTGCTGGCCTTATACTCATCTTAGGAAAAGAGGCCAATAAATATGTTATTCACTTCTCTTCTCGACTAAGCTTAGGAGAGGTTGTATTTTTAGGTTCCATGGACTACTCTGAAGTCTCTCGTGTTGTTGGGGTTTCATCTCTATTACTCTCACTATTGTCCAATATCGGTTTAAATATTTCTAGATGTTCCAGTAGTTGTGATCCATATTGGATTATTATATTTTTTTCATCGATATAAATGCATTAGAAGTGGAAAAACTGGAGGAATCAATTGGTGGGACCATTTTTACCAATGGGACCTAGTTTGGAAAAACGAGGTCTAAAACCTTCTCAGAGTGTTTTGAGGCATCAAATGACATTTGCTGCAGGTAAAAATTTGTTTCTTTATCATCACACCATTTCATGTTATTCTACATATTTCCATGAACACAAGAAGCACATCAATCAGAGTCTGTCTGCAAAAATTGTGCCACTCAGAATTTGGCCTACCTATTTTCACAACTATAGTCTGGCAGGATGTCACGTCAGCCCTCATTATTCATGGAAAAGGGATTATCCACGTTATTATGATGTAAAAGACTATAGAAGATACTATATTGTAACTATATTTAAGAGTTGATGTAGTAAAAGTCAACCACTAGTAGGCTATCAGGTTGTATTTTAACCAGTTCACTAGGAGGAAGAGATATTCCATTGTTTCAAGATAATGTTGTTCCATAGGTGAGAAAATATAGAGGAGAGAGATAGGAGATAGAGTACACATAGAGGATATGTGCACTGTGGGAGCCCACGAGCCACAAACATTACTTCTTTATACTTGCATCGATATTTCCAGACAGAGAAAGAGAGTGAAGAAGCCTCACCTTCTAGTTGGGTTTTCTCTTAAAACAATTTCATGGAAAGAATATCCTATGTCTTGTGTGTGTTCACTTATGTTTTAAATATCTAATTTTTTTCCTAATTTCCATTCACAAGCATGCACTAATTACAGTTAAATCTACAGATCTTAAAGCTTAATAAAACTCTAATAGTGTAGATTCTCAAATGTTTAATACAATATTATCAGATATGTTATGACGAACTGTCGAGTGGAATATCCAAAATAGTTTATAAATCAATTTTCTTTAGAATTTTCTTGTTCATCCTTAGAGTCTCCTAAAAAATCACCCCAATTCTATCTAATTTCACTCTAACTCATTACCATGATAAGTTTAATAATCACATGGTAATGAGTTTGTAGTGAGGCACACATTTCATACCACTTTCCTCCAAAGGAGAGTCCTATTACCTCTACAATTACTTCTTCATTCACTTGTATTTGCACATTCCTTATCATTACGACTACATCATTCAAACTTTGCATAAATTTGAATGCGAATTCCATATCAAATCCTTGGAGATGCTCAAAATATTCTAGAAACCCTTCCTGATTTACAATGTTGTGGGCCTCCATTGAGGAAAACAATTGAGTTGTCTGTTGCATACTAAATGGCCTCCCATATTAGATTTTCATAAAGGAGAAGTTTGTAACTCGAAATAACGAAGTTAAATGATAATAATGTTGCATAAAATATGTAATTTAAGTGAATGTGCAATGACATTTTCTCAGGAATTCAGTGAACATATCATGGAACAACACCTTCTCACCCCCCCAATAGGATTTGAGGGTCATCCATGGTTGTCGATCAATTTGATGAGTTGAAATTATTTTTTCATGATTAGCGGATAAAGCCATATTAATTAAGCATGAGCAGACAACTGTAAAAAGTAGTAATGGAAAATGAAAAATATTGGCAACACAACAAGAAATCATTAAATCAATCGTCAATCATCAAGTGAAATAATGACATAATCATTACGATGTCTTAAAACACTAATGTCGAAAGTAATGAAAACATGATGATATTCAAATATAATGGATAGTTGGAAACTAAAGTAAATTAAATAATATCACATGTAGAAAAAGAATAAGAGTCAATAATGGAGAATTAAAAAAATTATTGGGTTTAGAATGTCCTATAGTATTTATCCTTGACTTAGAATTATTATTAAATCTCATTAACAATAAACATCATCATGTTATAGGGCTTATTTTGAGAATAATCCATAAGGTGTACTAACAAGTTTAACAATTTTCCTCTATTACTTATTCACAGTAGCGAGTCAAGCTAGCCAATAGGATTGTAGCCTTTAAATTAAATTTAATTCCATAGGCATAACCACTACTTCTAGCAAGCATCCGTAGCCTTCACACGGTTTTCTTTTAACCATTTGAGATGTAACTATCTCATCTATTAGAAATAAATTCATACCTTATAAGTTTATTTTGATTTTATTAATTGTCTATAGAAGGCCACTAATCTTGTTTTGTGACCAATTGAAAACAATTACATTCACGAGAACTAATAAATTGAAAAAGTCATCTCATGATGAGACCTCTTGTCCTCTGACCTTAAGACCAAAGTCCATCAGCCTTGCTTGCTGACCAGAAATGGTAGTGTCACCGCACTAGGTCTTATGATCATTATAGGCCAACTCGTCATGAGACCTCCCATCTCATGTTCACCTTATATCTTTATTTTTTCTATAGTTCTTGTTAATCATAAAATATTACATAATATATGGGGTGACTCATCAAATCCTTAAGATTTTGGCATGGAATAAAACACTTTATAACAATGACCTTTCTGGCTGGCTAATCTTGTCCCCAAAGATTCATTTCTTCAAAGGAAACATAGAGTATTTAAAAAATTAGAGTAAGAGGTGGTTCCTTAGGCGGTGACAGAAGAAATGCATAATGCATATTCTTATGAATTTCTTACAAGGTCAAGGAGTCAAATATTTTAGGAAATTCATAAATCTATATAATAAAATCATCCTTTTAGAAAAATATTCTCCTTTTAGAAATAAATTCTAATGTGATAAATAACAAACAACCTAGTTTTCTAACCATCATATTAAAAAGGGGTTGAAATGATCCTTGTCCCAAGAACAAATATTTAGGCAAACAAATCATCAATAAATTCCACATACAAGGAAAAAATAATCATTTCTAAGAAAAACTCTAGTGCCGAGTAAGGAAACAATAGCTATCATAATTAAGTTGTGATTAAGGAAACAACCACTGTGATAATTGTCTTGTGACTAAGGAAGAAAAAATTGTGATAATATTGTTATGAATAAGGAAACAATGACTATGATAATAGTGTTTAGACTAAAGAAATAACAACTAAAAAAATAACATTATAACTTAGACACAACAGTTTGCAATAATCATCATAGTAACAATGTTTTTGTAAGAATATGTTTATGATGTTTCCTGAAAATAAAGAAAATATGCACACTCTAAGAAAATTAATAAATATTTGCATTATGTATCGACTAATCCACAATGAAAGTGATTTTACTATGGTAAGATTAATCGTACATGGTGTATTTCTATCCACCTAGTTAGAAATGGTTAGGTAGTAATTTTTTGGTGATAACATATGGATTGCTTGTCTTGCCTCCACCTTCCCTTAAATTGAAGGAGATCGCCCCACTCTTGTTAAAAGGATCAAGATGTCTACTTGGTGGATCTTGAAATATTTTCTCCAACCTTATGACTTTATCATGAATCTCAATGTTAGCTGCAGCAAAAAATTCTAGTACTAGTTGGTGAGTAACAGTATATCCCTTCTCGGATACCATTAGGGTTCCTACTGAGGCCTTATGTTCCTCATTCTGAATGATTTGTTTTATGAAGGTCACTCAATCAAGGTCACTTGAACTTGGCTTTTATTACTCTTTGAAGTAGTATTTTGGTTTATTTCTATGTAGTTCCTACCTTTAGTATTATTCCTAGTCATGCACACTCAAAGAGCGTAAATATTTCAACTAAGAGCAAACACCACCACAAGTTTCTATTTACGAGAGTGTGTGCATAGGTTCTTACCTTTCATATTCAATATCCAACCCTCAGAAAGTCAAATTTGTAGCTAAATATAATGATACTCTCTTTTGACAACCTCCCCGATAATAACACCAAAATTTAGAGACAATTAATTTTTCTAAAGGAGAAACTAACCACCATATATTATTTTGTCAACCCAAGGTTTCGTTTCATTATTTCAAGCTTGTCTGCAAAGTCTACGCAAGAGATAGTGGTACAAGATAACTAAAAAAATAACTAAAGTAACAACAATAATGGAGTCAAATCCTAGCTTAAGAAATACATTTGAAAGGTCAAATTCCCATGAAACTTATATCTCTCAAAAATCATGTAAAATATCAAATCCTAATTACACTTTACAATAAACACAAAGAAATTTGTCTAGTGCAAAGCTACTACCTAAGAAAAAACATTCTCATAATCAAAGAAACAACACAAAGAAACTATATTTTGTGTAATGGGAAGAAACATAAAACAAGAAAAGGCACTAAACTATTGTGGAAATATCAATGATCTAACAACAACCTTCACTAAGCAACAATAAAGAAATAACAATTATAAACTAACTTATCCCAAGAACAATCTATGCAAACCAATGTTACAACTATCAAATAAATAACTCGATTTTGTAATTAATATAATATATATATATATATATATATATATATATATATAATAATATATTATATAATTATATATATAGATAGATAGATAGATAGATAGATAGATAGATATATAAAGTAAAAGAATGTGAACTAGTGATAAAGTTAAAGACAAATCCTCTTCCAAGAGAAGCTTGAACCACTAAAATGAGACTTCTCTTGAAAGAGAAATTAGAATAATAAACTAACTCTTGATAACAAAAAACTTGCATGATATTCAAAAGAGAACAATTACATGCTTCCACAAATTTATCAAATCTATATAAAATATACATCCAAAAATCTCTCATTTTGGATATAAGTACCCATTGTTTATACTATAGTCATAAATGATAAAAACATCAAATATTTCAACAAAGAGAAATCCTCAGAATCTAGAATTCAGATGATGATCGTTTTTAGTTGCAAAAAATCCTTAATATTGCCCAAATGAAGTAACCAAGGGATTCCCCAAACAATATAACTCGTATAATAATTAGCCTCACTTGTTTTGTTATAGTTAACAAAGAAAACATCGCATTATCCAATTGTACTAGGAAAAAATCTAGAAACAGCATCGAATTCTAGTTGTGGCAAAACCCTTATTTACAATAATGATTCAATCATTAGAAGATAAAACTTTTAGAGCTTAATTGGTTTATTAGCAGAGTGAAATGACAAAAATAAATTAATCTCTTGAAAAGTCTATATTATTCAAATTAATATATCGAAAATATAAGAAAAAGATAAGAAAGTAATATTGAAAGTAAGAAATGGGACAAAGGAATCATGGTATTTGTGAGAGTTGACAATTATGCTTTTCCTTTTTCATATAGTTTTGTTTTGCACACCAACTTAACAACAATGATAGTTTGATTTGTTGGGAGATAAAGAAGATTTCATATCACATTCCTTTTAATATATTTAATATCATCATCCATGGCCTTTATCTAATATTCTTCTTTCACCAATTCTTCAAAATATGTAGGCTTATAGGATCATAACGAAAAATTTTCTTGCTAACCCATATCATATAAAAATTATATATTTCCCTTAAACTCCTTGTTCCATGATTTCTCACTCAATCTTCTATCTCACTCTAAGGACTATTTATCTAATTTATCATTAAATATGCTTAATCTTCGTTGAGAGAAGAACTATCTTCTTTCACTTTCACATGTAACCTTGGAGATTACTCGAGTGCTAGTTTTCTCATTTAATATGGGAAATCCCTTAACCATTGATTATTTCTATAAGATATTATGACTCCTAAAAGATATGAGACTATACCTAAAATTCCATAAGAAAGTCTCATCTATGTTTGATACACGTTGCTCATGTCATTGAGACATACATACAATTTTCATATTGAATGGGAACATGTTATTCTTGGTTATTTGGACATTTGAAAAACACCTTCTACTAGGTGACTTATCTAAGGTTGTGCACATGGCGTCTTTGAATCAAATATTATAACCATGTTGACTCAAATATTTAAAACTTAATAAATTATTCTTTAGATTCGATACATAATAGATATTAAAAAATATTTTTTTCTTAGTTTTAAGAGTTTGGATAGAAAAAAAAAACTCTTTTTATGGCCTTGACATGTTGATCATATCGTACAATAATTTTAAGTTGAACATACTTATCAGGACTAGAAAAAAAATATTTGTTACTTGTCATGTGATCTTTCCATCCACTGCCCAACAACCAAATATCTTTATTTTGATCTTATTTAGTTATATGACATGAGAATTACACTTTTTTAAATGTCCCCTTTTTAGTCTTGGAGATTTTATTTCTATCATTATTCAGATCTGATTACCTCTTTTGGCAATCACTTTTATAGAATCTAAACATTTTGCAGTAGTAAGATTGTATCTTTGACTTTTCCTTCTATATTATACCTCCCCCACTCTAATTATAACAGTGTAGAGGCTAATATAACTTCCCAAACTATTTTGGTGTAGCTGTCCCTTCTTCTCGATGACTAGCTATGCATATTTAAAGTTTTCTTTTGCTTCCTCCACCTTTGCCTCTTCTAATGGATGTTTGAGTCTTGAAGGTAAGTTATAAACTCTCCTCGTCTTTTCTAATTCTGAAATAATTATACATAAAGGATCCCATAAATTCTTTTATTGTTAGTTTAGAATTATCTTTGGACTCCTTTATAACAATGAAAATCATGTAAAACCTTTTAGCTATACTTCTGATGAATTTCTCCGTTATTTTCTAATATTCAATCATCTCTTCATGTGTCCTAAGTTGATTCACAACTCCCATAATTTTAGTTAGGAACTAGTCAATATATATTCCTCCTTCATCTTAAATATTTCAATCTCTACGGAAGCTTTCAAGCTTCACATACTTCACTTTTTCATTACCCTAATATGTGTTGGTTGAAATATATGTTTTAATGATCTTGACATTAATTCTTAACTGGATTTTGGTACACTTCAGGATGTGACACAAGAAATGCCTCAAGCGACTCTAGATGTTTATAACTTAAATCCCTACTTTTGATCTATTTCTCAACAACTTTCGAACTTCCTACAGTATTTATCAACTCTTGATTTATACTTGTAAACACTTGGTAGTTTATTAACAAAAACTCTAACCCACCAATCAACCTTCAATCCTATAAATAACTCATGAACTCATTGTGCACATCAATCAGAGGACTATTTTCTTAATTAAAAGAATTCAAACAAGTAAAATTTAAGAAAATCAAAGGTTTCCAACATCAAATAGAACTTTCAATTTCAAACCAAGCCTTGGTCAATGTTCATGTACTCAATTTCTTTGCAAACCAAAAAACCCAAATTACTCCACTCCGAATATAAACATAAACTAAAGGTGAAACCAAAATCTTCCTTCAAATATCATCAAATAAATCACCTAAAAAAGAAAAATCAACCTTACTCAAACTTATATCTTTCCTATATTTCAAAACATGCATTAACAAGTGATCCTCTTCAAACCAAACCTAAGAAATTAAAGTCTACAATGTCCACACTCTTTGCAAAATAAATATTAAAAGCACAATGTCCTATATCAAATCAATGGGAAATTATCAGACAAGTTTTAATTCTGAATTAATAATTTCATTCTTCAATTAATATTCCTATATTCAATATATATTAGTGAGCACGATTGTAGGATTTAACAATTATGGATCAATGTTAAAATTGCAAGTACTCTATTGACTTATCAATATTGACCAAAAATGATAACATGAAAAGATAAAATAACCAAATCAAATAGAATTACCATACCTTGTTACCATATCAAGAAACCAAATAATACTATGGTTATAAATTTCCTTAAAGAAATAGCTTTATCAATGTTGTAACAAGATTCAAATGAAATGAATACAGACCATATCTTGACACAAGTTAAATAATCAATTCACTTCCAGAGTTTAAAGGTCTGATTCTATAGTTTATAAACCATAGTCCAAGTGATAGAGACTCTCAGGTAAAAAAAATATTTGTATGGCAATGAAGGGTCTATGGGATCAAGTAAAACCTCCACACCCACCACAAACCAATATGTATCCAATGCCTTCACTCTTTTCAACAATAGTCCCAAGTCCTTTTTTAGTTTACCTACTAATTATGGTTTACCACTATAAGAAGATTCAAGTAATTATAAATAGTGTTTCAAAACATAACCGAGCATAACATGGTTATGAACTCAATAGAGTTTAAACAACAGGAAAACATGACAGGGTGGTCAATTCATTAAAGATCCTTGATATCTTGTTTAGCTTCATACAAGCCCAATTTACAATGCAACAATGATATTTCAAAAGAGTATTGGATTGAATGTTTGTATAGTGATAGAGGAAGAAAACCACCTTAACCTTCCAAACCAAAAATGGTTGAATGGTTACAAGTCTCAACTTGACTAAAACATACTCAAAATACTCTTCAGAAAATACCAAATCTGTAATGGAATGAACACTCCATGGTAACCAATACTATAATAAGAAAACCTAAATCATTTATTTTATACAAATAGGGTATCGATTCAATGTAACAATTATCTTGGTCACATTATTAAAATTAGTGAAATGTTTGAAAGGAATCCCTTGCTCTCACTCCAAATACCTAAGATCTATTTAACCAATTCACCACACATGAAAATAAAAAGAATATGTAAATAAACACAAACTATAAGAGAAGCAATCATTGATACATCAAACCAAAAAATAACTTTTTTGTTAACACACCATTGCTTCAATGCAAAGCACACCAATAGGGAAGATATGCAAAACACATACCAAATAAAAATCTAGAGGGATGTTGAGCTTGTATCGTGGGACCTACCAGTCTAGCTCGCACCCTTGTTTAAAACCTTAACTTGTAGAGTCAAGGTAAATAATTAAATTCACAATAAATGGAATCAAGAACATGGAACTATGAGATGTTGTATTAAACAAGAACATTTTTTTTGCATTCGGAGATAACCCAGACTTAATTTAGGAGTGACACCTTATCAAACCAAAAGCATCTATTTAATAAATATATCATATCTTGGATTAGAGCCTAATCTTAGCTTATATACATTTTACAATGAAAAAATGTCTCTAGGTAAGCAAATCTGTTACAAATGAAAAAAGTAAAAAAAATCACAACTATTTTCCATCTGTGGAGATTTGATAAAACCATAATTCAAATCAGGAGACCAAGTCTCGTAATGAAGAGAGTGTTTTGGAAAATGACACCTTCTTCTTGGTCTGCAATTTCTAGTTAGATAAAAGTGTGCTTTGACTATCAAATGACTCTGAAAAAATCACAAACAGATTTGTGCTGCTAGCTAACAATCAACATTTATGGAAAATTTGATGAAGTGAAGTGGTCTATGCATTCTTTGACTTGAGTGGATGATCTCCACTGAGTGAAGGAACTGCATGTACTTGGATTAGTGGCTTTTTATGATCATAAAACTTCAGAAAATACTTATAAACAAGAGAATTTTACTTAGAATAATAATTACCTATTAACATCTTTAAGTGTTGTCGAATATATTAGAAGTCCCAATAATTATTTCAAAAAGATAAGGGTAATGTTAGGTAAGGGAGCCAAAATTTGGTAAAACAAGTGAGTAAAAAGGGGGAAAAATAGGGAATTTCATGATCTTGACATCTCACCTCCAAACTCTGTGTTTCCTCGCACAAATATGGGTGTGTTGCTCCTTTTTAAAAAGCCAATAATGTAAGACTCATTTTCCATCACTTTTTAATTTGAATGTTGATCTTTGTATCTAATCCCCCAACATCCTTTAACTTTATTCTAAGTTTCTTGTTTCTAATCTTTAGATAGCTGAATCTCATCCTCCAACTTTTAACTTTTTCCTTTAGGTCCTGCAATTTCTTGAAAAAATCATCATTCCTATCTTTCAATGTGGAGTTAAGGGAATTTATTAAATGATCTAACACTTCCCTCTCTTGGGATTTCACCCTCAAATCCTGAAAACAAAAATTTCTTGGTTTGTTCCATCATCATTCTAAGTGACACTGATTCTCCCTCCCCTTAAGAAGATTCAACCATGTAACTATCAGTGGCCTCATTCAGAGCCACAAATTCATCTACTAACTTAGATAAGTCCTTATTCTTAGAAATAAACCATTTTCTAAAGACATACATTTTATCACTTACTACCCATTTCATACCCTTTTACATGGAAATTTATTTTTCAGGGTTTGCATTGAGAGGATTGTGTGCTTCCCACCCATTCTATTTTTTTTTACTTACACCTGGTCTATGTTTTACATTAAGTCCTTCATCCATTATAGAAGGATGGGGAGATACATCTAGTAAAGAGGATTGAGGAGCTACATTTGGTAAGGAGGTTTGGGAAGCTGCATCTAGTAAGGGGGTTTGGGTTGTTGCATTAGGTAAGGAGGTTTAAGGAACTTCCTTTTATAAATAAATTTTGGGGTTACATCTTGTAAATGGGTCTTCATGGAGGGAGAAGGGGTAGGCACTATTTTCACAGAACCTCTTGTTAATCTAATGGTTGGTACTAGCATCAACGCCTTAGATGGCATGCCTAATTTTTCCCTCTTCTTGTGTTACATAGAAAAACCCCACTTTTATTTTACATCAACTTTCTTATCATGATCATACTTTGAACAAAAGCTTCTAGGTTTATCTATACATCTCATATTAAACTGTTTCTAAGTACTAGAACTTTTTTTAGACTTTATAGTCTCAATAGTTTCAAGAAATTCATCCTAAATAGAACCCCTTTAGTTCAATTCCTCTTAAATGAAGGTATTAATGAGACTGTAATGATATAGTTTCTACCCAACCTCCACAAGTCAACTTTTTTGAATACTTCATGACAATATAGCCTTTAAACTTCTCAAACGAAATAAAAGAAATCGATATGCTAACCTGCCTCAAAGTGTAATAGAGTACAAATGTGATATAGAAAGGTCATAGAATAATGAAATTCACACATCAAAAACTTTTGCAATATGTCTAACAAGCTCTTCCATTTATCCACAATAAAATTCGTGTGTACTGCCTACTTTTAGTTAACTTTGTAACTTGAATCAACAATGAATCTTTGCCAAACACCATGTTCCTCTTATACATTTTTAAGCCATTCCTCTCCCTGATAGGGAATACCTATTTCCTAGGAGATGGATTTCTTAGAAAACCTAATAATTAGGGTACCAATAGTAGTTGTCTTACCTTAGAACCTAACACCAAAATATTGATCAATTTATGAAACAAAGTCATCAAATTATGCAAGAATGGTAACCACCTATAAGCTTCAAAAATTGAATGGCTAACACTGAACTTGGGAATCCGTTCCAACCCCTTGATATAACATGGTTTGATCCTAACTAACATCATATAAATTCACTATTCAAGAAAGCAATAATTGATACCAAACTTGTAGTGTTGGACCCCTCAGACACCACTTGAACCACCACCTTCACTTCACTAAAAACAATTTCAATAATAATTTTGTACTTTGGGAGGTCAGAAAAAACACAACTCAACATGTTTAACAACAATTAAATTCATCATAATTCGGCATAGAACTTGTGAGAATGACCCACTTCTAACAACTTTGTGTCAACAATTGAGACAATATTATTGATGATATAATGACTAGGATTAATGGGATCAGTGGAAACTTGGGATGAGTGCTAGTTAATGATTACAATTGATATTGAGATCCTTTCAGTGGATTAGGGAAGGTGGTTAGATTAGGATAATGCGACTTGTCATGATGCTCAAAATGATTGTAGGAAAGGCATGTACCATAACATCCTCATTTGTAATTATTATAATCATTGAATTAGTTAGTTGTTATATAAAAATAAATATGAAGTTAGAAGAGGCCAAAATATGCCAAATTCAACTCAATGAATTACTAATCATAATGGTAATGATATAAGCCATAATAATTAACCATATACAAATATTTACCTCCCTCTTGATCCAAGAATATTTCGAAATGTAAAAATATAGTACATGTACAAACCTGATAAGAAATAAGTTAAATCATCAAAATAATGCATGTTTCCATGTTATCAAAACCAATCAATTGATAATTCTATAGGAAAAATACATGGAGGGAACAATAGGGTAAATGAACTATGTCAAGTTCTTGCACCAAATACTGATCCTACACTTTTTTCAAAAACTCAAAAAAATTGAAAAATTGGAACTAATTGGCTATCTAAAGATGGATTCGTGTTTATTCTTATCCACAAGAAGGTGTCTCTAAGCTAAATCACTCTTTCTATTAGACTAATTTCGTTTTTTAAAAGAAAATGATTCACTGTGAGGGATTCCAACGTGATATTGCTCATACATGTAGGGGCACTAAAAAATGATTAGGTGAAACTACCATCTTCTTGGTAAATGGGATAGACTTAGAGTGTATTAGTAGTTAGTTAATAAGCAATATTTCTTTTAGATTGATTAAGAAGAAACTACCTCATCCTTCAAATTTTTGAATTTGGAGTCATAGAGGATATCCTAATAACCTAGCTAGAATTGCTTCTTCTTGATCAGATGATCATGCCATTCTTTTCAGTGTTGTTGAATAAAAATGTTCTATTAAACAACACCTGTCCACATTTCATCATGTTCAATTAGTTTTAAGAAACATTTCCATTGTGCTTTTGAGAGATCTAATCCAAGATAGACTACAATTTTAAAATTATTTATCTAGAATTAGATCGATAATAGGACATGTTTATTGTATACAAGATCATAGGGTGTGTGACTGGTACTATTTATCAAAGTGGTTTTGTATGCCCACAAGGCCTCAAGTAGCTTGGCTGCCCAATCCATCCTATGAATGTTTAGTATCTTTGTTAGAATGGACTTGATCATCTAATTTGTACACTCCACTTATATATTAGCCTATGGATGATATGGAGACAACTTATAGTTGTTGATCATGTATTGATCTATAATTCCCTTCACTAGATTAGAGGTAAACTACAATCCATTGTTAATAACAATCTCTCAAGGAACACCAAATATAGTATATATTTCATCAAATAAAAAATCAATAAAAAAAAATTTCAGTAGCAAAAGGAACAAATTTACCCTCTCGCTACTTTGTCACAAAATTAGTACAAACTAAGATATGCCTCTTATTTAAATATGTAGGTTTAATAGGTCCAATGAATCAATAGCCCATTTTTCAAAGTGATCTATCATAACCTGTAGACACAACTAAGTCTCATAATATTGTATCGATCAACCCATTTTATGAGAATTTTCTCATCAACTAACATATTGTTTAGTATCTTTGAAGAGGGGAGGATAAAACTAGCCTGCACAAGGAATTTTGTATGCCGTTCTTTTGTATAGGAAATGACCCCTTCAAGGTTTATCTTTGGTGTTTTTTTAGGATTTTAAACACATCTTCCTCTCTTAGACATTTTTGAACGATAAAATCAAGCCCAGTGTAAAAGAGCTCTGCCTAAATCAAGGACTTTGAAGTACTATTTTTAACAATTATCTATTGCTCTCTAGCAATGAGGTGAGGTGGTATTTTAACTGTAACAAGATAGTTTTTATATCTACAAACCAAAGTTTTTTAGTCAACATAAAAAATAAATGTTCATTGGGAAATTAATTATCCACATGAATAACTTAACCAAAATTTTGTAGTCGAGAAAAACAATTTGCCACAACATTACATTTTCAAGGTCTATCAATAATTGTAATATGAAGTTCATGTAGTAATTACAACCACATAATGACCCTACCACTAGTCAAAGTTTTATTCATCAGATATTTTTTGCTAAGTTATCAGTATGAAAAAATACATCATAGCTTGTAATATATTGTCTTAGTTTATTAATAAAAAATATTACAACCAAAAAATCATTTTTAGTTATTTTATAGTTTAATTCAGTAGGTGATATTTTTTTATTTCCAAAATATATAACATAAGATGACTGATTTTTGTCTTGTTCTAAAGGTGTCTAAACAATATTATCTGAGGAATTACAGGAGATATGAAAAGGAAGGGACTAATTAGGTAACCTCAGGATGGGTGCCTTTACTAATTTCTCCTTTAATTTCTCAAAGGCACAAATGCAAGCATTAATCCAAAAGAATTTCTCCTTTAATTTGTCAAAGGCATACACTGCTCAAAGCAAGGTAGAATTGTTGGCACCTAAACAATATTTTTTTGAATTATGAAGGGAATATGAACATAAATCGTTTAATATGAAGAAATCATCCATGTAAACCTCCACACAATTGAGATCAACAAAGATATGTAATATTTCCTACTGAAAGGTAGTAGGGGCATTGCATAATCAAAAGGGAAGCACCCAGTAAGTGAATGGACCCCATGGATATGTGAAATTGGTATTTTCCTGATATTTGGCCACAATCCATATCTGGTTGTACCCACTAAATCCATCTAAAAATGAGAAATTCTTCTTCCCTACTAGGAAATCTAGTACCTAGTCAATGAAGGGTAGTGGAAAGAAATATTTGAGAGTGGCTCTATTTGCTCTCAATCATCAATGTATATTCACCATCTCTTATTTTTTCAGGATAACTACCACGGGGATATCCATCATCTATTAGAAATTAGGTACATAATGTCAACCTCCAAGAGCTTTTGAAAGTCTTCTTTAACAATGTCCCAAAGCATAGGGTTCATTTTCGGTTGAGGCTGTCAGATAAGCCGAGCTCCTTCCTAAATATAAATATGTCGAGTACAAGCATCAAGAGGGACACCCTGCATATCCTCATAGCTCCAAGAAAATACACCTAGATGCTCATGAAATGTGTTTATCAACTGCTCTTGTTGGTATGGTTCAAGTTCAAGATCAATATATAAAGATTTTCCAATACTTACCTCAACAAGTGCAGGATCTGGATCATGAGTATATCTGGTGGATACTAGGGTCTATAAAGGTGATATGGTTTATGGATTTCAACTCTTGAAAACTCGAAATAAAAAGATGATGAAATAGTCCAATGTTCTACATAGTGTCCAAGTTGTCAAGAAAATCATAAATTTGGTTCAATTCAGTACTTTTTATATACAAATGTGATGAGTTCCAATATTGTACCAAGAATGTTGCAACTCTTGTGCTTCCAAATTTACTTTTATCAACCCAGTACTTCTTAACAAATTTGGAAGCATTAGTGATGTATGCACAAGTACTACTTCTTACTGCGGGTTGTCACTTGGTTAGCCAGTACGAGATCACTAGGACCTCAAGTCAACTTCTATATATTTTAGAAGAAGCACTACGTGTGATGAAAGGAAAGAAGGATTACTCTACAGATGCTATTCTAACTGCAGAACTGAGAAAGACACGAATGTAAAGAAAAACCTCCTAAAGCCTAATTAACAGGCCAATTCTACTTATGCCAAAAACACTATGAAAACCATGAAAGAAATGCCCTTACCTACTCTAGGAAGCAAACAACATCTAGCCATGCTATTTCTGGAATTAATTAAGTAGAAAAAACATATTTTTTTATTTTTATGTGTTTTTATGTGAATTTAATCATGCATCTGATTTATTGTGTGTGAGTGTGGCAACAAACAAGTGGCATTAGAGGGTAGTTTTGGAGCTTGGGAGGATGTAGGATGGTGTGGATGGGTCCTAGGAGGTTTTAGGTGGCCTTTTGAATGCTTTTTCCACACTCATCCTTCAAAAGAAAGCCTACAGGAAAATCTACAAGACGACATAGGGAAACTACAGGACGAAAACAGGAAAACTACATGAGGCCTATAGGAGGAGGTTGAGAGAAGTTTTCACTATTTTTAGGGCGTGAGAGTGGGTGGAAAAGGTGGATTAAGGTTGGGATGATCTTTTAGGGTTCATAAAGTCTACCATGAACCACCAAGATAGAGAACGATGATTGGGTTTGCTCAAGGAGAGAGGAAGAAGTTCTATGGAAAATAAAGGAAACTAGTGTAGAATTGAGGTGAGGTTTGGGAGACCTATAGGGCATGGGTCAGATGGAAGGTGTGATTGCTGGTAAGTTGGCCTACTAGTGGAAGAGATATGCTGCATAGAAACTAATAGTCAACCAAGAAAAGCAAGCAGCACATGAGGTGAGTACATCTAGGAAAACAGAGTTTTGCATAAAAATGGTCTAAACTATGATTTATGAAAGGAAATGCCGAGAAATGCTGCAAGAAAGGAAATCATGAAAGAGAGCTATTACAAATCATGAAGTAAACATGATAAAGGAGATCTAAAGCAAGGCAAAATTGGACTATCAACCTACTAAAGAGCTGTAAACACTAGAAGTCCTAGGAATGAGGAAAAACTATGTTTTTAGGGAGGCAAGAGAGTCTTTACCTCAAATCATGGTTGCAAAGGGAGGAAGAGAGGCCAATGCACTGTTTCTATCCTTCTTAGTCTTTTTTGATCACTGCTTAACCTGCTACAGAAATCACAAATGGAAGCAAACTACTAAATCATAAAAGACAACCTATTCTTAACCATAAGGAAAATACATCTAACAACAAACTAATCTACCAACCGAAGTAAAGCGTAAAAATACAAGTAAAGAGAAGCTTGTCTGCTTGGTTTTAGACCTCACCCAAGAGATTTAGACCTATAAGGTAACTCAGTCCTAGCTCAAAAAGGATTCCATCTTTATTATAAAAAAATAGGAAGATTACATGAAACCGTCACAAAATAATAAGCTTGAAATTTGAGCAGAGTTTACACAAGAAAAAAAATCTAACCCTAGTTAGGCCCTAGGCCTCTCTACTTATACATCTGAAGCTACCAAAAAATTCCTTAAAATTAGGGACGATTGGCTTCCAAAACTCAAGATAATTCTCAATCATCGTCCACTTGCTCAGCTACCTTCAACTGCATGATTCGACTCCTTGTACTCAGAGCTGAATGAAGCGGAATTCGAAGTGAGGAGAAATAAATGAGAGGGACTCCATCCAATAAGTCCTCTCCTCTGTCTACTTCAAGTTATTGCTGTAGTTTGGCCATTAGATCCTTGACTTTGACGTCGAATTCTATCAATAATCTGCATTAAATACATGTTAAAACACATGGCATAACAACTAACTCAACTCACCCTATAAGCATAAATATAATAAAAAAATCAACAATAAGCTAAGAGAATGGTTGATTTGACTAGGTTAGGAGGTAAAATGAGGCCATATAATTACCCATTTATGAGGCTCATCATCACCCCCTATTGAAAGTGTTTCTCATCCTTTGAGCAACCTAGTCAATCTCTTCATATTTTATGGCCTTGGTGGCCTTCCTAACATTCTAGGCTTCTGATGTGGTTTGCTCATGTTCTCCATAAAATCCTCTTGTTCTTTCTATGTCCTTCCATGGCTCCTTCTCCTCTTCTTCTCTTCTGCCTTCCAGCGTGCTTAATAGGAGTGGAGGACTTAGTTTGAGGCCAATCTAGTTGATCTTCAGCCTTTGCATGGAGCTTAGTTTGAGGCCAATCTAGTTGACCTTTAGCCTTTGCATGGAGTGCTTGTACATTGGCACTCTTTTCAATGTGTTCCTCAGCCTCATTGGAAAATGGTATTGTCTGATCTCAAAGATGTGGGGTAGGGTGTTCCATATTCTCATGCATGAATTCAGACAATCATCCCCAAGTAGCCTTTGAATATCTTCAAAGTGTGCAATGGCTTGTGCCTGATTGGCTAGATATTTAGGGGCAATATAAGGGTCATTGGGAAGCAGGTTGTGTATGCTGATGAGTGCCATAGGATCTAATGTCTTAGCTCTTATCATTAATAGTTCATTCTACTCTTTTATCAACAATCTTTTCATTTCTGCTACCCTCAATTCTTCAAGGCTCATCCATGAGGCAATGGCCATTAATTGTGGATCCCCAAGCTTGGTGTTGAGGTGGCACACGTTCATGTCTATGAGGGCCATGTTGTGTAGGTAGAAATCGCATATTTGCTTTATCCTATGGGGTGCTTTGGTCACACAAACCCATGAACTTCCTGTACTCTTGGATAGGCACTATGCCTCTTTGTGCCAAAGTTTTTATTTGGAATTGAAGCCATTGATCCTTCAGATAGAGGCCATAAGATTTGGTTGGTGTTCTGCATTGTAATGGCCATGTATGCCAGCTGAGTCTCTTTCTCTTGCAGCTACCTCCTTAGTAATTCATTCTCATTTTCAAGGTGGCTTCCTCTAATGGCTTCTCTGTCTCTGAGAGCACTAAATTCTCTGCCGATTTCCTTGAGTTTGTTTTCCATGTGGCCAATATACTCAACTCCTTTGGACTTGGCTATTTTTATCCAGCTATGCATTCTCACTCTCTCTTTCTCCAATTTGAAAAATAGTGGAACTGCAAATTTCTATGGGATTATATTGCCTCCCTCAAGTAGATTGTAATAGGAGGCAAGACTAGGTTGGGGGTCAGGTTCTTATAGCTCTTGTGCTTCCTCTTTCATGTCTAGCTATCCTCTCATGTTTTTCTCAAGCTTTTGGGTCTCCTATAGTTGGGACAATGTCTCCTGTAGAACTATTTCAGCTTCTTCTATGTCTGGTTTGGGGTCCTGTAGAACTACCTTCCCTTCCATGTAGAACATCTTCAAGTCCCCCTTTTGTAGGTTAGAGGTGTCTTGGAAGGAGATTCTTTCACCTTGGCAGATGATGAATTTTCGATGGTAATGGGAATCTTTGAGGAGGGCTAAGGTTTGCCTATCTTAATTCTCGTACTCTTCCTTGCCTTGAAATACATGGAGATTTTTCTATTCCTCTTCTACTTTGGTTTGACGAGTGTATTGAGGATAGTGAGGGCAGTTACTTCTTCTCTTTCCAAAGTTTTAGGAGACTCTTCTCCTTGCTCTGCCCTCTCTATCTCTTTTTCTGTCTCTTCAGCTTTTCTCTCCTTTGTTTCTTTTCTTTCCTCCTTCCTTTCTTTCTCTGCTATGTCACCACTGGCTTCATCTTCTCCTCCTTGGTGTTCTTCCTCCTCACTGATAACAGGACTGACATCATAGATTAATGCCTTTATGTCATCCTTAGCTGTCATATTTTGGAAAACTTCCCATGCTATACGCAGTGTAAAGGTATGGAGGGCTTCTGCTACTAGGATTTTGATTAAGCCATGGTGAGGCTAACTATTGTGAATTTCTTGCTTGTACCTTGGTGCTGGAATCAATGAGGAACTGAAGGAGAAAGTAAGGGATACTGAGCTTTTGAGCTGCTGGGGTATCCATTCCATATCTCAAGTCATGGAGGATTCTAACATGTTATCCATAGACAATGTTGTGCCTCCCCTGACAAGAAATGTATATGATAACTTGGTAGCTAACTCCATCCCATGGATATATTATACTAGCTCCTAATTCCATTTTTTTCTTCAACAAGGATTTCATTATCTTGGAAAGAGTTCTTCTTGGCAGCCTGGCCAATTGGTTTCTCATCTTTACTCCAAGGGAGCCCAAGAGGAAGGGTAGTGACGCAACTGATGAATTTAGGGGTTATCTTAATGGAGAGGCCTTTGATGGTCACAGTAGCATGAGTTCTTGTGTGAGGGACTATAGAAAGAGAAAATTCTTGTATAATTTCATCATCAAACCCTCTAAACTTCTCAAAGAAATTCATCCAGTTTGTCCATGTAAATATGTCAACCACTTGAGGCTGTGGATGGAGCCTAGTGGATTTAGTGGGCTCTTTTCTCATAAACTCCCCTATCATAATTCCTGTACTTCTTTTGGAAAACTAAATATGGAGGTGCAGACAAAGAATTCTGAGAAAAATAGAGAAACAGAGAAGATTGTGTTTTGATTTTTTTTTAAATATAAATTCCTTTTATGTATTTTTACCCTCCTAAAGACTTGTTTCATCCTCAAATTGAGACCACTTCCTTCATATATTGATATTCAACTAGGGGCATTCATGAACCCTACCTCCTCATACTAAAATCCGTGCCAAAAGTCATGGTTTCTCCCTTCAAAATTACTCATTGTCCCTCCTGTAGATTTGCTATAGGTGCTCCTATAGAAAATGCCAAGAACAAGAATATGGATGAAATCAATGGAGTATGGTGTTTATGAGGTTGTGGGGGTGCAAGAAGACTACTACGTGGCTAAGTTACGAGGAGAAAATGAAGAAAAGGTGGTGAGAATGCGCGGGGAGGAGTGCTCATTACCTTTTATCAATATTTTTGGCTATGAGTGTTGAGCTGGAAAGGGGTATGTTGCCAAAATTAGGACCATTGGTCACCACCTACTTGGTCATCATTGTCCCTCCTCATAATCATCCATCATTATTGCATCGGAGTTAACTTTCCTCCCACTACCTGTCCTTGTCATCTTCTGCTTAAGTTGACTATGCGCACGTGTGGGTGACATCTCGGATAAGCGAAGTCAACTAAATGAAGGTGTCCAAATTAACTGGCCACCTTTCCATCATTTGATCTCAACCATCTCATTTCCTTTATATAACTAATAATTACACAAATGCAAATAGAGGAGTGACTTAGTTACTTACTTGTGATCTGAGTGTATTTGTTGTGAGGTGTTGTGGCTTTCTCTGCTGCATGCCTTCATTTTCCTTTCTGCATGCTATCTCTACTTGATGATGTGTTTTTGTGTGCTTTCCTAGGTCCCTTTTTTGTTGGAGCTAAGTTGCATGTGCCTTTTCAACCTGTAAATGTGCACTCTTTTGCTAATGGTCCTAGACTTCTATGGGATCAACTACTACAGGAATTCCTAGAGGAGCTCATGTAGCTACTTCTCCCCTTGAAACTTCATATTTTTCCTATGTTTGGAGCTTGAGAATGATATCAGAGGTGTAGATAAAGATGGAGGGACAATAGGTAAGCTTCAGGTGAAGTTGATTGTGCCTTTTCTCCTTTAATTTTTTTGTTTTTTTTTTTTCAAAACTGAAAAGCTATTTTTCTGTGTTTTTTCTTAGATAGGGGAAAAAAATAATGATGCATGGAGTGTGATGCAGGCTTCAAAATTATTGAAAGGAGGCTTGAAGGTGGTAAGAGGGATGATAAGTTCCTCATGAAGTTATTCTTGTCCCTCAAACTCCCTTCGATAGACACTTTTGGTTCTCTATAATTCCTATAGGAGCATCCTGTAGAAAACACAATTTTGAAAGAAAAGGTACAATGGGGTGAAAGAGATCACAAAAATGATGGAGGAAGGTGTGGAGGAGATGAGATGGATGCTAGTGTGAATGTCAGAGTCCCCTTCACACATTCTTTTGCTCCCTGTAGTCCTCCTACAAACCTGCAATGCAGTAAGAATTCATTTTTTCTTCTCTCTCTCTTTTTTTTTTTTTTGAAAACAACTAGGGTGTCTCAGAGAGTTTTTCACCCTAATTGCCTGCCCTAGGCCCCCCAAGCAAGGTTTTCACCCATGGATCTTATTACTTACCTTTTTTTCTCTTTTTCTGTCCTTTTTCTTTTGACATCATTGGGCCGCCTCAGGAGAGGTTTTAAACCCAATGATGGGACTCAAGTGCCTCATCGAGGTTTTCACTTCAATCCTTACTTTTTTCTTTTTGTTCAGTGGATGGATAAAGTGGGAGCTAGGACATGCTCCACTACCATCACTGTTTTATTCAAATCTCCAATAAACTCTCGCATGGAGAGGGATTTCTTGTAGACTTTCAACCGATGTCCATTGACAAGCATGAGGATGGCTTCCTCATCAATGGTTATGATCAGAATTGAACCATTTTCATTGCATTTCTCCACAGTGTAGGGTCCTAGCCATCTTGTCCTCAGCTTTCCTTTTAAATCGTTGTATCTTGAATCATAGAGTAGTGCCCAATCTCCCTCTTGGAATTGCTTCTCCCTGATATTTTCGTCATGCCATATATTTCTCTGAAGCTGAACTACCTCTTTATGGAGAAGGGCTTGCAATATACATTCATCTAATCCATTGAGCTGAAGTAATCTATCCTTTTATACATGGCTAAGGTCTATGTCCATTTGAGCTGCCATCCTTAGGGTACTGAATTCAAACTCTATTGATAGCAAAGCCTTCTTCCCATAGACCAGTTCATAGGGTGTGAACTCGGTGGTGGTCCTCCATGTTTTGTTGTAGGCCCATGTGGCCTCAACTAATCTGTCCACCCAATATTTTCTGCTGCTACTCATTACCTTAGTTATGATCCCTTCCAATGCTATATTAGTGACCTCCACTTGCCCATTGGCTTGTGGATAGTAAGGGGCGGAATTCATATGCTTGATCTTATGATGTATGAGCAGGTCTTCAATCAGGCTGGAAGTGAACTGACTGCCTTGGTGTGTGACCAACTCTCTTGGATACCTGACCTTGTAAAGTATGTTTTCCCTCAAAAAATCAGCTACCTTTTCCTTTGTCGCTACTTTCATTTCTTTTGTCTCTACCCACTTTGTCAAGTAGTCGGTGCACACAATGATGTACTACTTCTGCTTTGAATGGGGTTTGATAGGCCTCACCAAGTCCATGGCCCACTTCGCAAATGGCTCAAAGGTCACCTCAGGTTGCATGGGCATTTCATCCTTTGGAGTGGGTTTCCCCATCCTCTAACACTGATCACACTGGCTCATGTATCTCCTCACATCCTGATGAAGAGTGGGCCAGTAGTAGCCTGCTTGCAATATCTTGAAGGAAGTTCTTTTCGATATGAAATGACCTCCACAAGGCCTATCATGATAGGTTAGGAGGATGTCAAAGACGTCCGCCTCCTTGACACATCTTCTCAGGATCTGATCTGGGCCATGTTTGAAGAGATTGCCTCCAATCTAGGTGAAAGGGGCACTTTTCCTTACTATTTTGCTCTTCTCCATTGCAGATAGGTGTGGTGGGAACTATCCTGAAACCAAGTAGTACTGATATAGCAAATAGGTGTTCATCTGGCATTTGGTCATCCACCATTCCTTCTTCACCTGCAGCAAATTTAATCTAGACAAAAAGTCAGCAACAATATTCCCTCTACCAAGCTTATCAATAGTTGTTAAATCAGACTACTGCAGTAAAAGAAACCATCTAATAATGCAAGCATTTACATCTGGTTTGTTCATTAAATATCTAATTGCAGTAGCTAGTTGTCACTTGGTCAGCCGGCGCAAGATCACTAGAAGCTCAGGCCAACTTCTACATATTTCAGAAGAAGCTCTATGTGTGATGAAAGGAAAGAAAGATTACTCTACAAATGCTATTCTAACTGCAGAAAGGAGAAAGACTTGAATGTAAAGAAAAACCTAATAAAGCCTAATTAACAAGCCAATTGTACTTTTGCCAAAAACATTATGAAAAACATGAAAGAAATGCCATTACCTACTCAAGGAAGTAAACAACATCTAACCATGCTATTTCTGGAAGTAAATAAGTAGAGAAACATATTTTTTTATTCTTATGTGTTTTTATGTGAATTTAATCATGCATTTGATTTATTGTGTATGAGTGTGGCAACGAGCATGTGGCATTAGAGGTCAGATTTTTTTTTCTTATGTAAACTCTGCCCAAATTCCTAGCTTATTATTTTGTGATAGTTTCATGTAATCTTGCTATTTTTTTGATAACAAAGATGGAGTCCTTTTTGAGCTAGCACTAAGTTACCTTAGAGGGCTGAAGCTCTTGGGTTAGGTCCCAATCCAAGTAGCCAAGCTTCTATTTACTTGTATTTGTATGCATTACCTCAGTTGGTAGATTAGTTTGTTGTTAGATGTATTTTCTTTATGGTTAAGAATAGGTCATTTTTGATGATTTAGTAATTTGTTTCCATTTGTGCTTTCTGTAGTAGGTTAATCAGTGATCAGAAAATATTCAAAAGGCTAGCAATAGTGCCTTGGCCTCTCTTCCTACCTCTGGGACCATGATTTGAGGCAAAGACTCTCTTGCTGCCCCAAAAACACAGATTTTCCTCATTCTTACGACTTCTATTATTTACATCTCTTTAGTAGGTTGATAGTCCAGTTTTGTTTTGATTTAGATCTCCTTTATCATGTTATCTCTATTCCTATGAGGCATGAAAGGAAATCTCTTTTGTTGGTTTTTGTTTCTTTTTCCCCACAGTGATAGTACCCGCAGAAGTTGAAATTGTGATTGAACAAAACATATTGCAACTAGATAAAATGAACTTGCTGAATGGAAATTCAGAGAATTCAAAAGGAAAGAAAGGAGATGGAGAACTAAAAGAAGATAAATGACTAGTCTACTTTTGCTGAAATAAACTATTAGCTGAATGTTGCAATAGAAAAAAGAAGAAATCAATAATAACATAATACTCTAACGCTTCCCCGATAATGGTGCCAAAAAGTGGTGGGTGCCAATATAGCAGCAAGAATGCTAGAACTCCTGGGCTTCCAACTTTACTTTTATCAACCCGGTAGTTTGTAACAAAATTGGAATCATCGGTGTTGTATAAACAAGTACTAGTTCTCACTGCAGGTTGACACTTGGTCAGCTGGCGCAAGATCCTAGGAGCTCAAGCCAACTTATATAGATTTCAAAAGAATCTCTATGTGTGATGAAAGGAAAGAAATACTACTCTATAGACGTTATTATAACTGTAAAAAGGAGAAAGACTAGAATGTCAACCAAACCCCAGTAAAGCCTAATTAACAAGCCAATTCTACTTCTGCCAAAAACACTATGAAAAGCATGAAAGAAATGCCATTACCTATTCTATGAAGTAAACAACATCTAACCATGCTATTTCTCAAACTAAATAAGTAGAAAAACATATTTTTGGATTTTTATGTGTTTTTATGTGAATTTAATCACGCATCTAATTTATTGTGTGTGAGTGTGGCAGCGAATAGGTGGGGTTAAAGGGTGGTTTTGGAGCTTGGGAGGATGTAGGATGGCATGGATGGGTCCTAGGAGGTCTTAGGCAGCCTTATAAAGGCTTTTCCCACACTTAGCCTTCAAAAGAAAGCCTATAGGAAAAACTACAAGAGGACACAAGGAAACTAAAGGATCAAAATAGGAAAAGTACATGAGGGCTTTAGCAGAAGGCCAAGAGGAATTTTCGTCGTTTTGAGGGTGTGAGAGTGGGTGGAAAAGGTTGTTGGAGGTTGGGATGAGGTGTTAGGGCACCTAAAGTCTACCATGAACCACCAGGAGAGAGAAAGATGATTGGGTTTGCTCAACGAGAGAGGACGAAGTTCTATGGAAAATAAAGGAAACTAGTGTGGAATTGAGGTGAGGTTTGTGAGACCTGTACAACATGGGTCAGATGGAGGGTGTGATGGCTATTATGCTAGCCTACTATTGGGAGATATCTGCTGCATAGAAACTGATAGTCAACCAAGAAACTCAAGCAGCAAATGAAGTGAGTGCATCCTAGGAAAATAGAATTTTTCATAAAAATGATCTAAACTATGATGTATGAAAGGAAATGCTGAGACATGATACAAGAAAGTAAGGCATGAAAGAGGACTACTACAAATCAGGAAGTGAACATGATAAAGGAGATCTAAGGCAAAGCAAAACTAGACTATCAACCTACTAAAGAGCTACAAACACTAGATGTCCTAGGAATGAGGAAAATCTATGTTTTTGGAGCAGTGAGAGAGTCTTTGCCTCAAATCATCATCCCACAGGGAGGAAGAGAGGCCAAGGCACTATTTCCAGCCTTTTGAGTCTTTTTGGATGACTTCTTAACCTGCTACAGAAAGCACAAATGAAAGAAAACTACTAAATCATTAAAAGTGACCTATTCTTAACCATAAGGAAAATACATCTAACAACAAACTAATCTACCAACTCAAGTAAGCCATACAAATACAAGTAAAGAGAAGCTTGGTTGCTTGGATTGGGCCCTAATCCAAGAGCTTTAGCACTCTAAGGTAACTCAATGCTATCTCATAAAGGATTCCATCTTTATTATCAAAAAAATAGCAAGATTACATGAAATTGTCACAAAATAATAAGCTCAAAATTCGAGCAGAGTTTAGACAAGCAATTTTTTTTTGCCCTAGTAAGGCCCTAGGCCTCTCTACATATACATCTGAAGCTACAAATAGCTTCTTTAAAATTAGGGATGCTTGGCTCCCAAAACTCGAGATAAATCTCAATCATCTTCCACTTGCTCGACTGCCTTCTAGTGCATGATTTAGCTGCTTGTACTTCGAGCTGAATGAATGGGAATTTCAAGTCAGAAGAAATAAATGAGGGGGATTCCCTCCTATAAGCCCTCTCCTCTACCTACTTCGAGTTATTGCTCTTGTTTGGCCACTAGATCCTTGACTTTGACCTCAAAATCCATCAATAATTTACATTAAATACATGTTAGACCGCATGGCGTAACAACTAACTCAACTCACCCTATAAGCATAAATATAATCAGAAAATCATACAGTAAGCTAAGAGAATCATTGATTTGACTAGGTTAGGAGGTAAAATGGTCTGAAATAATTACCCATTTATGAGATTCATCATAATGTATCTGATCTATGATGAAGAGTGTTTGAGTTTCCTCATCATTATTACTATCATCTAACCAAAGGATAACGTGAAACTCTTGTGTGGATCTAGCATGTGGGTATAAGGTGACCTTCTTCCTTATGTTCCCATCTGAAATAAACATATTGTTGGAGTGACATCCTATGTAAGATGCAGTCATGGATATCCATAACCATCCCAAAATCAAACTGTGTACCCCAATAAGATTACTGGGTTGAAGGACAATAAATTGTATGGGGTACTCCCATGAACCAATCCAAAAGACCATATCATATGATACACCTTCTAGGTTGATTTTAGATTGATCAACAAGTTCAATAATGGTAGGAGTAGGATGAATATGAGTAAGCCCAAGCTACTCCATGGTTTGTCAGGTCATCACATTGATGGTCGCTCTAATTTCAATTAATAAATTTAAGACAAAGATTCCACCTATCGAGATAGAGACGGCTAAGTTTCCAAGGTCAGTAAATTTACCAATTTAAGTGTGCCATGTCATCGACACAATGACCTTTCCAACAAATTGGGTAGTGTGGGACTCAGTTTTTTTCTACTTAGATTGTTAAGAAATATTTCCTAAATAGTTTCTTCATATATAGAAATCTCTTTCAAATATGCATCAAAGGAACTTTTATACAAATGTTCCTTAACTTTGAAACCACGTCAAACTCAAGAGTAGGGTCAACTTTCTCCAAATGCAACCTCATTAGGTAGGGAGGTTGGTTTGAAGAAGAGGGTAAGGAATTTAAGTGTGCGGGAGTAGGTTGTGAAACAAAGTCATCATTTTAATGGTGATGAGTCTCTTCCTCGTGTCTTTCTGATATGATGACTGTTAGTTTTTTTTCTAATGTTTTTTTTTATTTTTATGGTTCTACAACCCTTCTCGATATTAGTTGGAGGTTATGGGCCACAACTACAATGATATGATAAGAATGGAAAGGGGGTGGTTAAAAAGAATGAATATATTCTACCACTTTATTATCTGGGTTACAAACTAGGTGCACTGATAATTCAGGTGGCCTAATTGGTGGCGGAATATATAGTTGGATTAGCATGGGTTGCATCAATTGAGGCAGAGTAGCTGATAATGAAGTTTGTGCTAGGGGATAATATGTATACAGTACATGATATGATAGGTGTGTTGGCATAGGGTATGAAGAATGAGGTTTCCAGGGCCTCCTACATCCTTTTTGCCAAGATGGAGTCTTCCCAAACTGTTGATTATACCCTTGTTTCCATGAGAAGAATAATTCTAGTTTTGATTATAGAGTTGTGGTGGTCCATAAAAAATAGGAAAATAAGGTGTAGTTTGATAACTCATACCTGAACTTACCTATTTCAATGAAAAGAATCCCATAGCATGAAATGTTTGAGGCATCAAACGATCCTCTTTCATCACTACCTTGAAGAAAGGTATAGAAGGACACACCTCTATAGTATGTTTACCTACACAAGTAAGACAACTTTTATCAACGTGAACTACTACATGGAATTCATGCAATGGATGCTTCTTCCTACACTTTGGGCAAAATATTGATACTTTAACTTCTTCCTCTTCTGATATGTTTCGAAATTTAAGAGAATCATACTACAAACTAGGATGATTCATTATTTCAAATTTAATATATATTTTATGCTTAAGTTTAGGCCACTTAGCATCAGTTGATGTAGATTTACTATTTCTAAAAGAATTTCCTATTATTCCCCTACTAGATCTAGATTGATTGCCTAAATATTTCCTTCATAAGCCACATACCTGATAAACATTTAATTGAGAAATATCCCATTGTGTTAATAAATTCAAAGTATTCATTGACCCATCGAAAAGTTCATGTAAAAAAATCTCTGATAGTACCAAGATCTAATCTATGTTTAGATTTTTAAAGAATATCTTAAGATCCTTTCGAGAAAATCTACTAAACTTTCATCTTCTTATTTCGTAATTGTAAAAATTTCGTCATGAATTTCACGAGTCTTAGAATACTCTTGATATTTACCAAGAAAAATTCCCTTCATTTGATCTCAAGTACGTATACTATTTCCCTCTAGCTCCATAATCTAGTGCAAAGATGTGTCCTTAAGGGTAGCCAGGAATAACTTTAACTTCTCGGCATCTAATGAATAATCATAGCTCTTACGCAATATACCAAACTCAAAATAAAGGTATTAGGGTCTTCATCTACTTTACCATAGAAATGAGGTAGGACCAATGGTGGAATATTTTTACTTTTTACAATAGCATCAAGGTCCACAATTTGAAAACCAAAAGTGAGTTCTCCTTGCTGATCATTATTTAAAAATTTTTCTCCAAATCCCTCACTAGTGTCATATTCATGATTCTCCATATTTTTCATCTGGGTAGACTATGCCTTGTGTTGTGTGAAGGTTGACAAAGTCCTGAAAAATCGGTCACTGAGGGAGAATCTGCTACAAAAGTTACATTCGTTTCTGCTTCTAGTTGAGAAACTCCTAAAATGTTATTATTAGAGTCCAAATGCAAGTTTACAATCTTGTTTGTTTGAGCATATTTGATATTTTAGTTGCAGTAGGTATAACATGAGAAAAAAAGCTTTCCAAATTATCAAGATTACCTATACCCTTGTTAGGCTTTAGACCTCCACCCGTCTTACTCGTGCACATTCAAGGAAAAGAAAATACAATCAGAAAAATGAATGAAAAACTATGAAAATGCGTGTTGATCTACAATAAATCAAATTTAAGCCAATGTTGCAGCTAAAGAAAAATCACATCTACAAAACCCGTAAAGTATCTGTATAATGAGCAGAAATAGAAGCACAGCTACTCGAAAAACAATAATGCAGAACTCACCTCTACTATTGAAAAATAATTTAGTCTTGAATTCATGATAATGTTTCCTTCACACCTCTGTGACAACAACACTAAAATGTTGGTTTCAGTATATGTATTTTTTATCCAACATAAATTTTCAACCTAATGTTTCTAAACTTTGATATGCTACACAAGAAATTCCTGAAGAGACTCTCGATCTCTGCAACTTACATGCGTACTTCTAACCCATTTCTCAACACCTTCTGAAGTCCTTGCATTACTTGACAAGTCCTGATCAAAACTATATAAGCACTTGGAAGTTTATTAACAAAAACCCTAAAGTACCAATCAACCTTCAATCTCGTAAATAACCCTCAAACTCATTGTGAAAGTCAATCAAAATATTATTTTTTTAATTAAAGATCAAACAAATAACCTTCAATCAAATCAAATGCTTCCAAAATCAAGCATAACTTTCAATTTAAAAATAAACCTCAGTCAATCTTCTTGTACTTAATATTTTTTCAAAACAAAGAACTCAAATCACTCCAATATCAATATAAACAGAAACAAAAGGTGCAACTCAAATCTGCCTTCAAATATCATCAAACAAATCATCGAAAGAATCAATTGTTCTATGAAAGTAAAATGTGTCAATACAAGAAGAAGCAAATGTCCGCACAAGAAAAATCCACCTCACTGAAACATTCATCTTTCCTAAATTTAAAAACATTTATTAGCAAGTGATCCTCTTCAAACCAAACCTGATAAATTAAAGTCTACTATTTCCACACTCTTTTAAAAATATCTATTGAAAGAACAATGTCCTGTATCAAATCAATGGGAAATTATCAAACAAGACTTGAAATAATAGTTCCTTCTTCAATTCATGATCATGCACCGAGTGCATAACATTCATCATGAGTGTAGGATTTTACAATTATGGATTACTATTCAAATCTAAAGTACTTATTTGAATTATTAATAATGATGAAAATGATAACATGAAAAGAGAAAGTAACCAAATCAAACTAAACGACCATGCCCTATTATCTTATCAACAAACTAAATAATAATTTGGCTACATAATTCCATAAGAAATTAGGGTTATGAATGTTGTGGAAAACTCCAATTGAAATGAATAAAAACAATTATTATATTGGCTCAAACAAATTATCAATTTACTTCAATCGTTTTAAGGACTTATTGTATAGTTTTGTAAACCCTAATCCAGGCAACGACATGTTTTAGGTGACGAATATATTTGTATGGAAATGAAGGGTCTGTACGATCGGGTAAAAAGTCAACACAAGTGTTAATAAATATCTCATGGCTATAAATTCTCTCAAACATAGATAAAGAGGTATCCAATGTCTTCACTCTTTTAAGCAACACTCCCATGTCCTTTCTAAGTTTACCTAATAATTAGCGTTTGTTACTGTAATAAGCTTTAGTTAATTAGTTTCAACACAATAAAATATAATAGGGTGATCAATAAGAGTAAGAAATGCAATATGATATATCAAAATGAAACATTTATTCCTAGATATTGATTTTGATCTGCAAATTTTTTTCACTCTCTCTTAATTTTGATATATCATGTTGCATTTGTTCCCCCTTATGTAAAATAATTTCCTCTCATCACACTTACTTTAGTGTATTTTCTATCACAACTCTAACAAATCCCTTTCCTCTTTTTTTCTCCATTTGTTGTGGTGTCAACCTTGTAGGCTATGGAAGACTAGGAGCAGCAACACTTCCATATTTATAGTTGTCAGTGGTAGATTGGTGGTAGACTTGTTGTCATAATTTGTCTTTTAACTTTTCTTTCCACCCTAAATTCCTTCTCCAATGAATGAAGTTCCCAAAGGAGAAGCTCATGTTGGTCATTATGATTTAAATTCCCTATGAAGACATCAATCATATGCTCCTCTAGAATATCAGTTACCATGATACTCAATTTTTGGAAGTCCTCAATTTTCTTTCCAACAACCCTTTTGTTTGAGATTTATCAATTAGCTAGAGGTTTTTCTCTTTGTATCTTCATAGTGTGCTATCATTTCCTCCGTAAAAATTGCCCAAGTGACAAGTGGTTTATGAGATAAAATCCATTGATATCATACAAACTGATTGGGTTCTAAATATAAATATGCAATACGTACCATTTTTGTGGGTTGCACATCCTGTAGATTAAAATATCTCTCCATCTGTAGCATCCATCTTCTCACATCTTTTCCATAAAAATTCCGCTTATTGATCTTCAAAATGTGGTTGGTCTTCAAACCAATGTTAGAGTCTCTAAAATCATTTTTAACATTCATTTTATTGTCATGAGCTTCATGGAATCACTTATTGCAATTTGGAATCATTTCTTTTAGAAACTTTGTCAAAACTTCCATTCATGAATTTAAACCATCCTTAAAAGCTTCCATGTTCCTTTTAATTTTTTGATTATAAACCATCAATGTTCCCTTTTAAAGCATCTACCTTAACATTCATCATTGCTTTGAAATCATTTTTCGTTACTCTTTGTGAGAGAGTAATTTGTTTAACATGATATTGTAATTTTGGCATATCATGTTGCATTTCGTCCTCTTATTCATGACTTCCCACAATACAAGTTTCATTTTACTAAAAAAATTATTGCACTTGATCTCATAATTTTCTTCTCCCTTCATGCCTTCATGCATTTTCTCTTACTCCAAATCCTTCAGATCTATTTAACCAATCCACCACACATGAAAATAACAAGCATAGGTAAAGGAAAACATAGTATGGGAGAAGAAATGCATAATATATCAAACTAGGCAATAACCTTGTTGTAAACACATTATTTCTATAATGAAAATCACACCAATAAGGAAGATCTACAAACCACACGACAAATACAAATATAGAGGGATGTCGAACTCGTCTAGTGGACCCTACTGGTCTAGCTGGCACCCTCATTTAATGCCTTAACTTATAGAGCTGCAGTAAATCATTAGACTCACAAGAAATAAAAATAGTAACTTAGCATTATGAGTCTTTGTATTAAATCAGAACAATTTATTTACATCATGAGATGACCCAGATAAAGTTGAAGAGTGACACTGAATCAAACTACCATCATCCCTTTAACAAAGGCACATTATCTTGGCTTAGAGCGAGAGCTTATCTTATATTAATTTTACAATGAAAAAATGCCTCTAGGCCAACGAATCTGTTACAAATTAAAGAAGCATGTATATCACAATTGTTTTTCATCGGTGGAGATATGATAAAGCATGATCAAAATAAGGGGATGAGGTCTGCTAATAAAGAGACTATGTTTGCAAATGACCCCTTCTTCTCTGCCTTGAATGGATAGTGAGAGAGATGTGGGCTTTGACTATCAAATGACTCCATGAAATCATGAACATGACTAGTAGTATTAGCTAAGAATTGGCCATCCTGGAAAATTTTAGTAAATGAAATTGTTCATGCGTTCCTTGACTTGAGTGTAGGAACTCCACGGATTGCAGGAACTACATGTACTTGGATTAGTGGCTTTTTATGATCATTTTAATTTATCAAATACATATAAACACGAGAACTTAGAATAATAGCTACCTATCAACCTCTTTAAGTGTTGTGCAATACTTGCGAGTCATTGGAAAAAATGAAAATGTAGAAAAAAAACAAAAATGAAGTTCAAGATGAAATGAATGCTGATTGGTTGGAGGTTAAAGGAATGTTCATTGAAGTGGAAGGAAGTAAATCAGATGGTCCATTGCTAATCATGATGGTAGTATGTATGTTTTGTATTAGGAAAGAGGAAGAGGTTGGATACTTTGTAATCGAGATGATGGAGGATAATAAAGGAATATTTTTATAAAGTTAAGTATGATGAGTTCTCACACCGTGGAGGAAAATAATTGAACTATCATTTTAATAGAAGTGGAGTTGAGTGGGAGATAATATTGAATAAGAGGGACCACATCAAGCTCCGGGGAATTAGTTATTAAGGAATTCCATAACACTAATTACTCGAAAAGCAGTAAGGGTAGACGTTATGATAGAAAAGTTAGGTTATTAGGAGGCGAATATCGAGGCAATCGTAGAAGTGTTGTTTATTGATCATGCGATATACAAACATTACAAGATTAGGGTAAAGAAGTAATGATGAGGTTTATGTATTATTTAATGTTTTCCTTTTGTTTGAATTTATTTGAATGATATGTTCCTATTAGTTGGCATTTTGGATAAGATTAGGAAACATACTCATAGATAATGTGATTTAAAATTTATTTTCTATGTTCTTTAATTATGCTTTATGTTTTGTATCTATGTGATATTATGCTTTCATATCATTATATAGTGTGATGATTTTTCTTGGTCTATTAGTAAGTTTACGACATGTTTGTATCAAGTCATATATGTGCTGGGTATTTATATAATCGAGATGTCTCCACCAAAGAGGGAGTTGGAGTAATGAATTTGTGTGTAGATATAAGTAGACACAAGAATAGTTATTTTTAGTTGAAATTATGAGTGGAAAAATGATGGTATGAGAATTCATGAAATAATCAGTACCATTAGGGAGATGAGCTCTAAGAAAACTATTTGCACCTTCTAGCCTCCCTTCGATATAGTAGTTTGAAAAATATATAATTTGTCTTCACCGTTGCCAATAATTGTGGATATGGGATTTAAGTTTATTAATTGACGAGGTTTTACTATGGGGAACAAAATAATGTGTCAATCCTTAGTCCCAATGACATTTATTCTATAATTAGATGTAAGTAAGATAGGTTATCTATGTTCCACCTGTAATGTAGATCCCTAACATGAAACTTGATGTGGAAAATATTTCGTCTAGTTCAAACTAATTATTGGTATTATGGACTTGAAGAGTTCTAGAAGTTAATGCCTAGGATTTGGTAGAAAGTACCTACAAAGTTGTGGTCATCATTGGTATCTTGTTTAAACTCATTATTGGTATTATAGACTTGAAGAATTCTAGAAGTTCATGTCTAGGATTCGGGACAAAGTACCTAAAAAGTTGTGGTGATCATTGGTGTCTTTTTAGCACCTAATACTGAAGGTTCTAGCCCAATTTTTTTGACACCTTTGGTATTAACTTTATTATGCATATATTTTTTGAAAAAATTATCCTTTGAATGCTAAAGTTATTTAGACATAAATAAATAAATAAACTACGTATATGACTTGATTATCCATATAGATATTAAAATATTATATAAATAAGAAGCACGACTAGACTCATCTTCATATCTAAAAATAAATAAAATACCTAAGAGTTGAAAACGAAACAACAAATATATCTTTAGAAAGTGTGTTTGCAGGGCATTTCATGTACACTATAGAAGCGATAGCTGGAAAATGGTGAAATATATCGATTTATGAAATTTCGAAATTTTTTTAATAGATATCACGTGTTTAAATGCATATTACTTATGTAATAATTAATCATTAGCATTTCGCATGAGAATTGTAGTTGTTTTAAGCATGAAAACATATATAAGAAGGGACTGTTGGGCTTAATATTTATCCTCGAACATATAGTTTTCTTGTTGTTGTGATTCATACTCTTTGTCTGATGTCTCTTTCATCAACCATATGGCTACGAATTGTATGATTTATATTGATAGTTGGAATATTCTTTCGAGGATCATCCCTTATGTTATATTTAATTGTAATGACACTCATATGCTACTTCATGGATATATCTTTAGCTTTTCTTGAGTAATCCTTATTTAATGTCTTATGAGAAGGTTTAATTCCTAAATCACGATAAGATGTCCTCTTTATATTGCATGATGTTTATATCATATATGCATTATGGTACTGTTGTTGTTTTAGTTTTAATTTTAAGAGATTGAGTCATAAATTCATTGTGTTTATTTTTCTTTCTTTTATTCATGATTGAGAATGATGGAAGAAGGCACTTATGTGATTTTATGTATTTTGATGTGTATTTGGCTATTTCATTAGATTATGATTTAATTTTCATTAACAATTTTTTATGATGATTAGTCATTCGGATGATGTAGTTGATATGATATGTACTTCTTAACTAGTATGGTTATTGATATGTTGATGATATAAATTATTAGCGATGATATTCCATGAAGCATAGATATACTTACTAATGACTATGTAGCATTGGTGGTCATGGTGCTGATGACATGATTTCTCATTTTTAATATATAGTTGAAACTCATCCTTTATGTACTTCATGTTATGATTGCATTCACTTGTGATGTTAATGTTATAAATCCATTGTTATTTTGAATATAAAATCTATAATAGGTTGACAGACTAATGGAAATGACAAGGAAATGCACTCAAGGGAAGGGTTTGTGGCTTAGTGGTGATGACTTCCAAGCTAACTTCTATAAAGTGAAAAGGGAATAGTGTTGTAACTCATTTTTTCCTTATTCCTTACTCTTGTAAATTTTCTGTAAAGATCAAATATCATGCCTGCATCAAACGATGAAGGAAAAGGGATATATTTTTGGAATATGTTACATTGAAATGGATTAAAAAAATGATTCTTTCTCAAAATAAAAGCTAGTTGCATCATAAGTAAATGTTATGTGATGTTACCAACATTAGGATAAAACTGGTGATGTGGGATTTATGTTCTTGGTTGAGAAAAACTATAACCATGTCTGATATAGTTTCCATAGATGGACGGCTTGAGATTTCCTACATCACTAATATCTTACTAACCTCAATTTTATGACAGTTTCTTATACCATTTTAAAGGAAAATGTGTGTGATGCGTTAACATTTTTCTTAGGGATATATTGTTATTTTCTTTGATAATTTCCTTTCTTCTTTGCAATATTAAATTCACCCAAAAGAACCATAAAATTATTCAAATTTACATCATTATTCAGCAACATATGCAACTATATAGAAAAGACAATAACATCTTCAATGTATGAGAACATAAAAGAACAATAGAAGAAAAACATTCAAACATAGTTACACTAGGATTGGTCAGAGATGAGGGAAATACCCACAATGAGGAAAACCCCTTCAAATTATTCTTCTTATTAGATTTCCATTGAATGATTCAACATATGAGAGTACAATGATCCATATCTTCCACCATTATTCTATCCAACAAAATCAACTAAACAAAATTCATGATAACAACCTAACAATGCTAATAATCAAAACCTTGATATAGAAGGTTGGGATCAACTGCCATTATCTACACTCCACTGTAGAACTTTGCAATGAACTTATAAAATTGAAATCAAGGTTTCGACTGCGCACAGAGAGTGATGTGTGTGCAGCTGAAACCCTCCAACTAGACAATTGAGCCTACATCCCTGTGGTTCTAGTTGAAAATTCTTTTATCAACCATATAATTCAAAAACCAATATGTATAATATGAGTGAGCTTTGGACCCTACAATCTTGAACCTATATGAGAAAACTTCCACGAACTATCACAAACATGTGCGAGCTAAACAAAAGAAAGAAGCAGAATTATCACAATGATGATTTCCAAGTGAGGGCCACTTTAATTATATTTATAGCCATCCATTCATGTCCAATTTCTCTTTTTGGTAGATCCATACATTTATGGACATGTGGGATTTAATTCAAAAATACACTTTCACTTATCTCAATTGAGCACCTCAATAGTCAAAATTTGTCCTCTTAAAAAGAGGAATATTTTCCCATGGTTGGAATTTGTTATTGAACTACCAAATTAACATTCCCTCTCAGCTAGGGAGAGATTTTAACTGCATCACATAATCATTGTAAGTAACCTGTAATCAAATCATGTCTTATCCCAAGCATCTCGTCCTCAAATGTCATCACTTCTCATCTATGCTCATCTCTGCTAATATATTTATTTTTTCTACTCATATGTTGAACATTCTCGAATCTAAAAGAAGAAGAATTTGATATCGGAGGGGAGCCTACTCTACGACCCTCTATTCATTGTGGGGCCACTCCTACTACCCAAAATCACTACCAGTGGGGGACCTAATGCTATGACCTAGGAAACATCACAGAGCTTAACATCAAGGATCCTTCACAACTTGGAACCACATTAGGGAGAAAATATCAAACCAGAAATCAATGAAAATGAAGAAGGTCGTATTGGACAGTCTCAGCTCATGTCTATGATAGTGAGGAAGGCCCTACAGCACACTCATAGCATGTCAAGCAATAAGCTAGATTCTACTTACCAAGCAAGGATCACAACCATTCCATGATGCAATCAATGGGCAAGATACCACTTCTCCGAATCTACCACATAAATATTTTTATAAAATGTGTCTCTGTCCCAATTTCCTTATCAGAACAATCTCTTATCATATAGTTATCTCAATTCTACAAAAGATTTCGTATATTATAAATTTTGCAGATATTCCCAGACCACCAGTCAACAACCTGCTATACATTTAAGGATCAGAACCATCATATTGGTTGATTATCTTCCAAATAATTACACTCAATAGTGATGTGGTAGCACACCTACATCATAATCAACTTGGGTTGTACACCTCCAAGTTTCTCTGATACAATTGGTAGACAAGAAGCGACATAGATGATGCCAACTAGGGGATAATATCCATAGATGAAGATATGGAAGCAATAGCTCTAACCCTAGGGGTAAGAGATAAGGGTGATACCTTATTTTCGAGGGATTCCTCAACCCTAGAAGCCCTCCATCTCAATTCCACACCTCGGATCTCAGACACGGGGCAATATCTAACTCAATTTTCTCAATCATCCCTACTCTCTATAGATAAAAAACATATCATCATCCTCATATATGGTACTAGCATAAATAATTCACTAAAGAGTTTAATTATAATGTCTCAATAACAACAGTCTCCTATTCATGCAATATATCAAATTAAATATAATATTAGAACAAATATATATCACAAAAAGGATACCATATTCATTCTGTCTGTTATGAAGGTAACAACCACAAGCCTAATCTTGTCTCAAACAATAATATTGGTTGAAGATATGTCCATCCCAGCTATATATGAGATTCTTTGTGAATTGGATCCCACTTATGATCATCGTGATGTATCATTTTCATACCTAGAATTTGTTCAAAATAACTTTCGAAGGTGTTTCTTCAACCTTCCTCACAACCAACCATGATAACAACATTGTACTTCCTTGGTTGTTCTTAATGCTCTGAAATTTTCTTCCAAAAAATCATGGAAAATATCATACTAAGGGATCAACCATATGTGATCATGTCATCAATAATGATCCCAAACAACATCAATACATCTATGTGGTCACATATCATAAGAATAATATCCCATACCAAAAAGTGATCATCTTATTCAAATATCTCTAATTTTTGTTAGTGATAATCCAATTTGAAGTGGCTCAATCATGAACTGACTCAGATTATATTCAAAACATATGAATATATGGATGCATTTTCATGCACATCACTACTTCAATCAACTATTGGTTTCCAAATTAGGTTCAACAATATCTCTTCATAACCTTTTGAAATTCAATCAGAGTGTCCAAGGAATTTCATTTCCATATTCCAAAAAGTGTTCAATAGATTCATGATATATATTTTCTTTTCCAAACTCACAAAGTAAGTCATCATGCCATGATTATTTATTTTGAGCTTCAAAGGCCAACTACCTCTTACTTTGATCATCAAAGGCTCATTATCTATCAAGAATAGACCATCAATATATAAAAACAAAATCAGAGGCATACCTTTGACCACTTTTTAAGTAGAGGTTTGGATCGACACATCTTCTTGGATTTACCAGGTCATTGTCAATGTGAACATACCAGGCTTGGGAACCTTGATTCAAACCATATAATGTCATCTGTAAACATTATACTGATCAACCCAATACTCATCCTCACACAAATCAATATCATGGAATCAAATCAACCAATTCATCTTTTCAAGCCTTACATGCTAAATCAAAAACTAATATCAAAGCCATAAAAGTTTTTGCCAGTATCTTTGTGACAAAATTTTTGCACCAAGTGATAGGTAGAGCTCCCATCCAAATCTCAAGATATGACTTCATATATTGTCCTGTCGATAAATTGTTATTAATCAATTTAAAACTCCATCAGGCCATTAATATAATAATAATATGAATTATTTTTATCATTATAAATCAAGGATAAGTCACATAAGTTCCATGCATTCATGGTGAGATCACTGCATACTGAATGACAATTGTTTGTACATCAACCAATGTAACAAATCCAGTGATTCCAATACATAATCACTATTGAATACCAATATTAGTCATTGTGTTATGAAACCAACTCACAAAAAGATAGAAAAGATAGACCAATGCCTTAGAATTCATCCTCTTCGAGGGGGAAACCTCCTTCACATTACACAAATGAGAAATTTTGGGATGGTTCAAAGGACAAAACCTCCTTTCTATATATAGGAGTCTAAGGGGTCACAATATAACAAAGTCGACCTAACAACAATGATACAAAGGCACAAAAATAAAAATACAGGGATTCTATGGGGCACAATAATAAAAATATGGGGACAATAGGGGCACAACAATAACAATAGTGGATATAACAACAATAGTGGGGGGCTCACTAGTATTATAGAGATCTAACATGCCCCTCTCATTCAAAAAGTGTTGTCCTGAATGCTTGAGTATCTTCGAATGCTTCTGTATAAAATTCTCATGCTCCCATGTGGAATCTTCAACCGGTAAGTTCTTCCACTTGATGAGATACTCTGAAATTGATTGATTTCACAGCTATTAAGTTCTTTCTTCTTTGACTACTTTAGGTTCCAATATGATTTTTCCTTCCTCATCAAGTTCTGGAAATATTGTTTGAACTGGAAGGTTGTCACCTATAACCTTATTTAAGCATGAAACATGGAAGACTGGGTGCACTCGGGAAGCTGCAGGAAGCTCCAATTTCTATGCCATAGTACTTATCTTTTGCAACAACTTTTACGAACCATAAATACTCTGGTGATAATTTATTATCCTTCATAGGTTGCTTCAGGGACATTTTTTTATATGGATGTAGCTGTAAGAACAACCAATCACCTACATCAAAACTTCTTTAACTGTGATGTTGATATGCCTGCTGTTTCACTCTATTTTGTGCCAAGGTGAGGTTATGCTTTAAGAGTTGGAGAACTTGTTGTTGATGCTCGATGTGATCTTCCACTGCTTGAACCTTAGAATTTTCTCTTAAATATGATGTGATGTATGGTGGATGATATCCATAAATTGCCATAAATGGGGTCTTTTTTGTTGTAGTATGGAAGGAAGTGTTATAACACCATTCAGCCAGAGGCAACCATTTGATCCATTTTGTCCATTTATCAAATACAAAGCAATGAAGATATCCTTCCAAACATTTTTTACAATCCCAGTTTTCCCATTAGATTGAGGATGATAAGATGAGTTATGAGCTAACTAAGTATGAAGACAAGAAAATATTTTTTTCCAAAAATATCTAGTGAAAATGGGATCTCTGTCACTTATAGTAATCTTTGGGTTTCCATGGAGCTCTTGAATTGTTTCCATAAATGCAGTAGAAATTGTACTCACTTTAAATGGATGAGATAATCCACAAAAGTGTGCGTACTTGGTAAGTTTGTCAATTACCACCATGATAACACTCTTTCCTTCGCACTTGGGTAAGCATGTGATAAAATCCATTAAAGCCTCCTCCAAACGTTGGCTTGGAATGGATAAAGGTTGTAATAGTCCTGGGGTCTTAATTGTTTCAATTTATTTTGTTGGAAAACCAAAAATTCTGCCACAGACTTTTCAATATCCGATTTAAGGCCATCCCAAGGGAGAGGTGTGCAATTCCCTAAGAATATTTTTTTTGACTTGGGAATTCTTACATAGGTATAACCGATCCTTGTACCATAACAAATCATTTTTCCAGCTAAATGTATTAGATGTATTGGGATCTTGTTGTATCTCTTGAATGAATGTCCACACTTCCTCATCATTCTTCCATTCATCCCTTGCTTCGTTTATCCAATCTGGTTGGATAATAGAAATGGCGCAAAGAAATGCTTCCACATCCTCATCCTTTCTTGAGAGTGCATCTTCCACAACATTTTGTTTCCCTTTTTTGTAGATGATTAGGAAGTCATAACCCAACATATTTGTGACCCATTTTTGTTGCTCTTCTGAAGATAATCTTTGTTCTAAAAAGCATTTAAGACTATCATGATATTTTTTTACCTTGAAATGTCTTCCCATTAGGTAGGGTCACCATTTCTTATGTGCATGTAGTATTGCCAACATTTCCTTCTCATAAATAGCCTTGGGTAAATACTTCCCTTTAATTGAATGACTTTCGTAAGAAATGTGTCTTTATTCTTGCATTAAAACAACACCAATTCCATTCCATGAGGCATCACATTCCACAATAAAGGTTTTTGTTAGTTTGGTGTAGCTATGACTGGCGCTTGGCACATTACCTCTTTAAGATTTTCAAAGGCCTTCGTTGATTCTAGAGTCCATGAAAGTGCATCTTTTTTCAATAATGTTGTTAGAGGTGCTACTATTCTCCCATAATTCTTAACAAACTTGTGATAATACCCTGTAAACCTGAGAAATCCTCATAGATGATTTATGGATATGCAGATTTTCCATTCCTTAATGGTTTTAATTTCGCTAGGGTCTACCTTAACACCTTCATTAGATACAATATGACCCAGATATTCCACCTCTTCTACTCCAAAGAAACATTTGGAGATTTTTGCATATAATTGCTTCTCCTCCAATAGTTTTAGCCCAATGTCAACATGTTGGACATGATCCTTCCAACACTTATTGTAGGTTAATATATCATGAAAAAATACTAACAAAAATTTTGTAAGGAAGGGTTTGAAAATGGAATTCATCAAACCTTGAAATGTAGAATGTGCATTAGTAAGGCCAAAAGGCAAGACCAAGAATTCATAAGGACCCTCATGAGTTCTAAATGTTGTTTTTGGAATGTCTTCAGTCTTCATTTTGATTTGATGATATCCTAAATGAAGATTCAAATTGGTTAAGTAAATTGATACATGAAATTCATCCAATAATTCATCAATGACAGGAATGGGAAATTTATATTTAATAGTGAGCTCGGTGATCTCCCTATAATCTGGACACATGTGCCATGATCCATTCTTCTTGTGAACCAATACTACTAGAGCTGAGAAAGAGCTTTGACTAGGTTGAATTATACCAGCCTCTAGCATTTTTGCAAACATCAGTTCAATTTCACTCTTTTGGAGATAGGGATATTTTTAAGGCCTAATGTCTGGAGGAACACTTGATGGAATCAAATTAATAGCATGATAATGATCAAAAATTGGTGGGAGGCGTTTGCGAGTCTCAAATACCTTGGAATGATTATCCAAGACTTTTTGGAGAACTGGAGAAATGGATGATATTGATGTGGGAACCTCTAGGGAACATATTCGTGCAGTTATGCCTCATTGTTCTTTCTTTAGAAGATTTCATTTCGTTAGAGCTGATTATCTTTATCGATTTCCTTGCAATGCCCCTTTATTCAAATTCCTTTCCTTCTGAATAGAATTTCATGAAATTTTCTTGAAATTAAAAGCTATTTTACCTAAGGGTTGTAGCCATTGCTATCCAAGTACAACATCAACACAACCCATCGGAATGGAAAGCATTAGGCTATTCAATACATATTCTCCCATCGATAGCTTGATATTATGGAACTTTCCTGAGCAATTTATGGTTCCTCTGCTTGCAACCATCACTTGACACTATGTTTATGGGTATAGGAAGTAATTCAATTCCTTGGCTATCTTACAATGAATAATATTTCGGGTACTTCCCCAATCAATCAACGCAATTACCTTTTTCTTCTTGATATGCCGTTCTATCTTGATAGTTTGAGGAGTGGTAATTCCAACCAATGAATTACAAGGTATGGGCAGATTCATTTCTTGTTTTTTCTAGTGTTTCTTCCTAGTGTACATCCCCTTCTTTTCACATTTCTTGTTCCTTATCTTCCTCGTCTTCACAATCTATGTAGAATAATTTCTTCTCAGCACACTTATGACCTTTAGTGTATTTTCTATCACAACTATAACAAAGCTCTTTTGCTCTTTTTTCTTCCCGTTGTTGTGGTGTCAACCTTGTAGGTTGTGGATGGCTAGGGGTAGCAACACTTCCATCTTTATGATTGTGAGTGGTAGGCTTCCTTGTTGCCATAATTTTGCTTTCCATTTTTCTTGCCAACCTGAATGTCTTCTCCAATTAATCTAGTTTCCAAAGGAAAACCTCATGTTGGATGTTATCTTTTAAAGTCCCTATGAACACATCAATCCTATGCTACTCTAGAATATCTTTTACCCTTATATTCAATTTTTGGATGTCCTTAATGTGCTCCATCATTGAACCCTTTTGATTGAGATTTATCAATTCACTAAAAAAATTGTTACTTTTTTATCCTCATAATGTGCTATCATTTCATCCATAAAAATAGCCCAAGTGACAACTTATTTATGAGAGCAAAGATATCGATACCATACAAATAGATTTGGTTCCAAATATAAAGTTGCAATGCGTACCTTTTGTGTGTTTTGCACATTATGGAGATCAAAAAATTGCCCCATTGGTGGTATCCATGTTCCAGGATCCTTGCCATCAAACTTCCTCATATCGATCTTTGGAACATGGTGGTTCTTCGATCCAATGTTAGAGTCTATGAAATTATGAATGAAATTTATTTTGTTCTCATCTTGAGTTTCCCTTACTACCCTTTCACCATTAGTAAGCATTTCTTGTAGAAAATTTTTCAAATCTGTCTTCAAATCTATCTTCAAATCTTCCATGCCTTTCTTTAAATCATCCATCTTAGGTTCCACGCCATCCATATTAGCTTCCACACTACCCATCTTAGCTTCCACGTCGTCCATCTTAGCTTCCATGTCATCCATATTAGCTTCCACGTCATTCATCTCAGCTTCTATGCCTTTCTTTAAATCATCAATCTTAGCTTCCATGCCTTTCTTTAAACCATCCATCTTAGTTTCTACATCTTTCTTTAAAGCATCCATCTTAGCTTCTGTTACTTTTTGCACGAGTGAAATTTATTTCACTTGGTATCGTAATTTTGATATATCATGTTGTGTTTCTTCCTCTTCTTCATGACTCATGCTAAAGCTTTTAGGTTTCTTATTGGTTGTTTTTGTTTTATTTCTTCTGGGCATCAAATCCTTCAAAGTAAATTTTCAAACCAAGCTTATGCAAAAATTAAAAAAAAACTACACACTTTTTTTCACAATGTAGGAGCTTGATATTGAATCTGATGTGTCTCTATAGTTTTGGATCTTCCAGGTCTAAATTTTTTTTCTACGGTAAACATTTGAGTAATATTTCTAACCCTGCAAGTCTTATAATGATTGGATTCTTCAATGAAGAGTTATGCTAAATCTCCCACGATGCCCTCATTATAGACTAGTTCAATATAGAAATCTTGTATGACATGTCCTAGGTCACTGTTTTAGCCTTAGGTTCTAAAAATGATACTTGAACAACCTACATTCCGATCTCTTTCTGTAACTTCTTATGAAAATTCCATCAGATGCTCAGAACGAAAGTTATGAAATTTTTCCCAAGGTGACCTATTTGGAATGTAATTGGGGGTCTGCAACAACTCTAACTTCCTTAGATTATATCTCCAAAAATATTACAAGACACGATTTGAAATCTGGAACCGAGGTTTAGATTGGTTTCTTCTCAAATGTTTTTTTTCTAGATTCTCAAACTTTGTAGTGAAATAGTTATACCTAAAATTCCAAGATCGCCTATTTTAGACGAAATTCTAGAGCTTGCAAAAACCCTAACTTCCTTAGATCATATCTCCTAAAATAAAGCGATACAAGATATAAAATGTAGACCTGAGGTTAAGCACGATTGAGTCTCAAATGGGTTTTTTGTTTAGCTTCTTAAACGTCGCAGAAAAAAGGTTACAGTGAAAATTCCACGATAACCTCTTTGGGGTAGTGAAACCCTAGAATCGAAAGCTCTAATATCAAATTTTATGAAACCATCTCACAAATATATAGAAAATATAGATCAACACCTTAGAATTTAGCTACTTTGAGGGGGCAACCTCCTATAAATTACATAAATGAACAATTATTGGATGATTAAAATGACAAAACCTCCTTTCTATATATAGGAGTCTAAGGGGTCACAATATAACCAAGCCGGCCTAACAATAATGGTATAAAGGCACAAAAATAACAATAGAGGGATTCTATGGAGAACAATAATAACAATATGAGGACAACAGGGGCACAATAATAACAATAACAGATACAACAACAATATTAATGGGGGAATCACTAGTATTATAGGGACCTAACACTTTCAAAGTCACTTTTCTCACATAGCACTTTCATTAAGGGAAATCATTAGTTATCTAACAAAATCATTAGTGATCAAGTCAAAACCCTAATTTGTTATCACCTTGGATTCAATGAATCCACAAGATAAAATATATCTATAAATTATCATGCATCATGTCAAAAATTGAATGTCGATCATCTATATTAAACGAATAAGACAAATATTGTAAAACCCTTGCAACTAATATAAAAAACTATCATATACTAGCTTCAAAGATGAAATCAAGATAAAATAATTGATATCCATATCCTAGTCTCCTGCAAACACAAGTTTGATCAACATATTCTCATTTTCTATTTTATCACATTCAAACTTCCCTACTTATAGGACGTTTTATTATCTACTCCATATCTAAAGGACTGTCATGCTCCTAGTGCAATCCTATGTTTATTCATAAAGCTTCCAATTTTTTTTTACCTACAAGGAAAATCACACCCATAGTCCTTCTTATGTGCAATTCAGAGGCTTAAAAATGTACTCTTAAGCCTTCTTCCATGGAGCTGGGGCTTAGACTAAGAGAAACCATCTTTTCAGATCAAAACTTGTTGCATAGCAACAAAATTAAATATTTGTTTATTTATGTCCAAAAATATGACTTAACAATTAATAATATTATATTCATTTAATGCACATGATAATAGATGTAGGGATCTTATGAAGAGTTTATCCCTCTTAATGAGAAACCACTTCCTTCATGATCATTCAAGTCATCAACTTGTCTATCATAATACTATCATGCATCAATAGAACTGCTATATGAAAAAATCAAACTATATCATGTTCTAAGAAATATATTAATCATGGTCATAATATGTTAGCACACTTCATATTCACTTATGAACATGAAATTAAAAATTTCATCAAAGGTTACAGTCATATGGTTAGCGAACCTCACAGGTGTATCATCATACTTCAGGGATCATAATCGCTTCTTTTACATTTATTCAATCATTAAGACATGGGATGAGATCTTACTATATGTGATAATTCCTAACCAAGGTCAACAAGAAGATCCTAAATATAAATATTATTGTCACACTTTCATCATTAAGCTTACCATGCTTATCACAAACATTATTAATAGTATTAAGCTACCATATATAAGAATCAACATTCTAGCCTTCTTTATGAGAGAAGAAAATCCATAATGTCAAAAAATGATAGATCCTAGCCAAATATCAAGAATACCAATATATCAAAAATCAATGGTTATAAGATATTTGTTCAATACCAAGTGCACCAACTCAATATATTTACCATGAACCAAACGTGCTTTGATATGCATGTATGAGTAATTGATGAGGGTGAAACTCCTATCACATGTTAGAAATAATACAGAGACGGGGGGGTGGATCAGTATTATCAAACTCTTCTCAATTTATACAAATATTTTCAGATCTATACCTTCCAAACTTATAGTTAGATGTTTGTTATTAATTTGTATGTGAGAACCATAGAATAATGAGGAGGAACATAAAATAGACAGTCACACCAAGGAACACAATATGTAAGGTGGAAACCCAATGTGGGTGAAAACCACTTGCTGTAATATGTCTCTATCTTCTTTCAATGAGAAACTTCTTCTTGCAATGATTTTGTACTGGTGCAGTCTTTTACTAGTACATAGGCTACAACCTGCAGAGAGCTACAATCCTCTCTCGCATTTTCCAGCTTCTTCTGGAAGGGAGCTACAACCCCCTTAGCTTTTGTACTAGCTGAAATACTAGTATGTAGGTGTTGAACTACAGAAGGCTGCAGCCTTCTCTTTTCTTCCAGGGACCATGTTTCATAAATTTTCAAACTAGATCCAAAACATCAAATACATGTGCATCACCCACTCTCCTTTAAACAAATAACTTCTCATAATGCAGTAACCAGAAAATAACATGAGTAACCAGACACCAATTTAAACCCAAATCTCTGCAGAAATAGACAAAAGATAGCTAAAATATATTTTAGGAAAGGTCCGGAATTTCAGTGAAGGAAACCTATGAATATCCGTAGTTCTTCTATGTCTAGATTGCGCAGCTCCGCAGCTCCACTGTCTACTCAACAACGCACCTCCGCACCTCATTAGTATACTGCGCTGTGCACTTCCACACCTAAGTTGTCCGCTGCTCTGCATACATTCGCACCTGATCCTTCTACTGCGTTGCTTACCTTCGCACATGTGCCTTTTGCTGTGTTGTACCTCCACACCTCTGCTGTCTACTGCGCTGCATACCTCCGCATCTGCGCCTTTTGCTGCGTTATGTACCTCTGTAGCTGCGTTGTGGATCGCCTGCGGACCTCCGTATAGAGTCAAATTATCAGTCCTCCAATGTGCCACAAACTTTCAGATCCACAGATCTGATCATGCGCCAAAGAGATCACAACCTATCAATAGATCTGCCTTATAATTTATAGTTTTCACCTTGATTTAGATCTAGCTTTTCAAGCCGAGCACCCAAAATTTCAGATCTTAAGATATTCAATTTTCACAAGTGTCTAGCCAAATGATCTCCTTTCCTCTTTATAGGCAAGCCCTTACTCAAACCATTGATCAAAACCATAGAAAACCAATACAAGGGATCCAAAACCTGGGTTCAATATTTTAGATGTCAAAACCACGGAATGAAACCATAGGATAAAAAACATCGAACTAAATACCATGGACCAAACATAAGATCCGCATTTTTCTCTGCATGAAAGTGCGTGCATTTTAGGTTTGCACCTTTTGTGCGGGAAACCTACGAACATATCCACACCTTTTCAACGGTTCTGCTACGCAACCTGTCGATGACCGCATCTTTTGATCTGTGCACCTACAGAACCAAAGAATAACTTTGCTGCACTATAATTTATCATCTGAGATGAGTGGGTTGCCATTAAGTACAACATTTGTAGCATAATGCCAACAATCTCCCCCTTTGCACTTGATGGCAACAACAACCAATCATTTTCCCGCTTTGACATTAAGGGCAAAGGGGCGGACTACCATACTCCCCCTGAGTACCTAATGAAAACTCTGAACGAGCTCCCCCTTTGTATATGCTCTGTGCTGAAATGCTTCAGACCAGTACACATAGATCTCGATCAGCATCTATTCCACCAAAACACCTGTGAAATCAAACCAAGAACTACTAAGATAATGCCAACAATGCATTAGACGAATATATGCTCCCCCTGAACCAGTGCCAGATGGTCTCTGACAGACCCATGTCGGTCCCACATAGACTGGCAAATGTACGTGTATCCACCTGCGTACAACAGATAAGATTCAACAGCAGGATGATGCATCAACAACCCCTAGCTTCTGTCTGAGGTATTCAAATATCTCCCTGGGAAATGGTTTGGTGAGTATATTAGTAACTTGTTCCTTGGAGGGAATATACTCCAATTTGACCTTTTGTTCCAGCACTTGTTCTCGGAGAAAATGATATTTGATAGGTATGTGCTTTGTCTTTGAATGCATGACTGGGTTCTTTGAAATGTTGATTACACTTGTATTATCACATAAGATGGAGATAGGTGGTGTACAAGCGATTTGAAAATCCTGCAAGGTTTGCATCATCCAAATGGGTTGAGTGCAGCAAGATGCAGCAGCCACATATTCTACTTCAGCTGTATATAAAGCAATCGAACTTTGTTTCTTGCTGAACCAATATACTAATCAGGAACCCATGAAGAATGCACCACCACTTGTGCTTTTTCTGTCATCCACGCTTCCAGCCCAATCTGCATCTGTATAAGCATGAAGAGTGAGATATGTATCTCTTGGATACCATAAGCCATAGTTTTGAGTTCCTTGAAGATACTTGAAAATTCTCTTTACTGCCTGAAGATGGGTTTCCTTAAGATTTGCCTGAAATCTTCCAACTATTCCTACTGCATGCATGATGTCTGGTCGAGTACCTGTCAAATAAAGAAGACTTCCAATTATGGATCTATAGGTTGGTTGAGGCACTATTGTTGATTCGTCATTTGTACTGAGGCTGCATCTTGTAACCATAGGGGTACATACTGGTTTTGCATCTTCCATGCCATATTTCTTCAAGATTTTCTTGAGATACTTGGTTTGACAGAAAAAAGTACCGCATTCATTTTGTTGGATTTGCAATCCAAGAAAATATGTCAGTTCTCCAAGAAAAGATATTTTGAATTCTTTTTTCATCACCAAGGCAAAGCTTTGACTCATAGCTTCTTCATTGCTGCCAAAGTTAATATCATCTACATTCACAACAAGTATTAACAATTTGTCATTTTCAATTTTTATATAAAGATTGTTGTCTGCTGTCCCTTTTGAAAAACCTTGTTGATGAAGATATTTGTCCAAACAGTAGTACCAAGCCCTTGGAGCCTGTTTAAAACCATAGAGAGCCTTTTTTAGTCTGCATACAATATTTGGATCATTCCTAGCAATGAAACCATCTGGTTGCTCAATGTACACTTCTTCTTCCAAGTCTTCATTCAAGAAGGCTGATTTCACATCCATTTGAAATACTTTGAACTTTTGGAAGCTTGAGAGAGCAAGGAACATTCGGATGGCCTCAAGTATAGCATCGGGAGCAAAAGTTTCTTCAAATTCTATTCCTTCTTGTTGAGCATACCATTTACAAACAAGTCTGGCCTTGTTTCTAATCACTTCCCCATTTTCATTTAACTTGTTTTTAAATATCCATTTTGTCCCTCTGACATTCTTATATTTTTGTGTAGGAACAAGTTCCCAAGTGTTATTCTTTTTGTTCTACTCAAGCTCTTCATACATTGCCTTGACCCAGCATTCATCCTTGCATGTCTCTTTCACATTTTGTGGTTCAGTAGAGGAGAGCAATGCTAAATAACTTGAGGCTTCTGCAATTGTTCTTCTTGTTTGTATACCTGCCTCTTTCTGCCCCAAAATTTGAGATTCTGGATGATTCTTCTGAATGTACCTAGATGGAGTCTTCTCTTCTATCCTTATATGTTCTTCAGGCTCCTCATGGTTTCCTTCAACATAGGTTTCTTCTTCATCATGAATCTGATTTGATGTTGATGGATAATCCTCATCATCCTAGAAATCTTAAGATCTTACCTGCCTAGGAGTGTTTTCTTCTTCATCAACCACTACAACAATACTTTCAACCATCTTTCCAAGCCTTTTATTATAACACTTGTATGCTTTGTTGTGGGGAGAGTAACCAAGGAGAATGCCTTCATTTGCTCTAGGTTCAAACTTGCCAAGATGTTCACCAGTATTTTTGATATAGGATTTGCTTCAAAAAATTTTGAAATATTTTACCGAAGGAATCTTACCATACCAGAGCTCATGAGGGGTTTGAGTGTTGTTTACCCAGACATTTGTTTTGTTGAGAATAACAGCTGCTGCAAATGCAGCTTCACCCCAGAAAGTTGCGGGAGTTCCAAACTCATCAAGTGTAGCACGAGCCATCTGTTGAAACGTTCTGTTCATTCTTTCTACTACTCCATTTTGCTGAGGAGTCCTAGGTGTAGAGAATTCCGTTCTTATTCCATTTTCTTCACAAAAGTTGAAGAATTCATTTGAGGTAAATTCCCCACCTCTATAAGACCTGAGGCATTTAATTTTGTGATCTGATTCGTTTTCAACCAAAGCTTTGAAGGATTTGAATTTTTCGAAGGCTTCATCTTTGTGCTTCATAAGTCCTATCCAAACCATCCTTGAATAGTCATCAGTGAACAATATAAAGTATTCCTCTCCCCGAGGCGACCTTTTCCTAGATGGACCACATACATTAGTATGGATAAGCTCAAGTGGCCTGCTTGCTAATCCTTCCTTCTTAGGAAAGTTAGTTCTGGTTTTCTTACCAAACTAACATGATTTCCATATAGTATTGTCTGCAATTTTGATGTCTAGAAGACCACGAACTGCCTGGTATTTGCATGCTTTCCTTATCTGTGAGAAACTTAGATACCCCAGCCTCCGGTGCCATAGCCAGTGCTCATCATTCTTGCTCAAGTAGCATTGTTGTTGACCTTTTTCAAATATGTATAAATTATTTGGAGTTCTTATGCCTTTGATCATTGTTTTTCCTGTATGAAGATCACGAACATTACGACCATTTGATCGAAATATTACCTCAGTTCCTTGATCCCACATCTGACTGACACTTATTAGATTATGCTTCAACCCATCAACATACAAAACATTTACAGCTTTGACTTTTTCTTTCAACTGAACAATGCCTTTTCCTTTTATGACTGCAGGGGTATCATTTCCAAAAGAAACTGTCTTTCCCTTTTCTAAAGCACTATTTGATTGAAGTTTTTCTTTATCACCTGTCATATGCTTCGAACATCCACTGTCGATGTACCATTGATTTTCCTGTCCTTCTACATATAAAGCTATCCCACATCTTTCTGGTTGTGGTTCCTTCATTCTCCATGTTCTGGCACTTGGGGTTTGTTCCTTCTGAGTTGTCTTTTGAAACCTGCTCCTGCATTCAGAATCTTCATGACCGAAGTTATTATAAATAGAACATCCAATTTCATTTTCAAGGACGGAAAAGTTGTTATAGTTCCTTTTCATAATTCCAGTCATACTTCTTTGTTTTTGATCTTCTCTAGTCATGATTGTCTTATAGGCAACACATTGAGCTGCTTTGTGGCCAAAGTTATGGCAAGAGAAACATTGGCCATTGAAGAAACTCCTACGATTATCAACCCTGCGGATCGAATGATTATAGTTTACATTCATTCTTGAGGCAAATTGAGAATGATTTACCTGAGGTCTGTTGTAGCTTCTGTTCATCCTTGAAGCAGATTGCCCCTGATTTACTTGGTGATGCTCACTCCTTCTTGCTGCATCAAGATAACTTTTGGAGGTGGATGGTTTTTGCGCTTGAGTTTCTTCTTCATTATATCCCAGACTTGTCTTTATTAGAGGAGAACATTGTACTTTGATAATCTCATCTAATGTTTCAGATCCTTTAACAAATCTAAGATTAAGAGCTTTAGTTTTCGCAATCTCTTTTCTAAGTCCCACAATTTTACATTCTAACTTTTCATGATGTTTTTAACTTTCAGCCAGTTGAAATTGCAAAGTATCAATAATCATATTTTTCTCTTCTAAGCAAATTTTGAGGTTAGAGATCTCATCATAAAGACCTTATTCATCTATAACATCCATAAAATCATCATCTTCAAAAGCCATTAAAAGTTTATAATTATTACCTCGTTCATCTTCATCACTATTTGAAAAACCATCATTATCTTCATGAGTGTAATAGCTTTTCTTATTTACATTCTATTTCTTGTTCCATTTAACATGTCGCTTACCCTTGTCAATATTATCCTTATGAGGGCATTTGGCAGCATAGTGACCGACTCTTCCACAAGCAAAGCATTTGAAAGGTAACTTACCTCTGAATCTTCCAATACCCCGTTGAAGGTTCTTGACAAAATTTGATTCTTCCTCTTCTTCTGACACGTGTCCTGACTCAGTAATCTCCTTTGACTAAACCCTTGAAAGCAGCTTCTCTCCTGTCTGATGGTCCTCCTTTCCTCATTTCATAAGCAGTCAGAATTCCATGCAGCTGTGAGATGGTAAGATTTCGTAGATTCTCTTTTTCTTCTATTGTAGAAACTTTAGATTCAAACCTAGGGGACAAAGATCTTAGAACTTTTTCAACCACAACAACCTCTTTTATTTCTTCACCCAAGTTTTTCATACAATTAACAATCTCATCTACACATAGGAAATAGTTAGCCACAATTTCATCATTGTGCATTCTGAGATTTTCATACTGAATTATGAGAGTTTGAAGTTTTGTTCGTTTTACCTATTCATCTCCTTCATAGCTGAGAACAATCTTGTCCCATATTTCTTTTTTAGATTTATAATGCATAACCTTGATGAATTCTGATTGATATAGAAACCCCAATAGGGTATTGACAGCCTTTGCATTTGTTTCATATTACTTCTTCTCAACTAGATCTGTAGGAGTTGCTGATGGAAAAGTGTACCCTATATCTATGATATCCAAGACTTTTGTACCAAGAGATTGAAGATAGGCAGTAACTCTTACCTTCCAATAGACGAAGTTGGTCCCATCAAAAATTGTTGGCCTGATCGATGCTTCTCTCTCGTAGTTGCTGATGGTGATAGATCTTCCTTCAAGCGATCAAGCTTCTTCTGAAGGACCCGCTCAGATACCAATTGTTAGAAATAATACTAAGAGGGGGGGGGGGTGAATCAGTATTATCATACTCTTCTCAATTTACACAAATATTTTCAGATCTATACCTTCCAAACTTATAGTTAGATGTTTGTTATTAATTTGTATGTGAGAACCATAGAATAATGAGCAAGAACATAAAATAGACAGTCACACCAAGGAACACAAGATGTAAAGTGGAAACCCAATGTGGGTGAAAACCACCTGCTGCAATATGTCTCTATCTTCTTTCAATGAGAAACTTCTTCTTACAATGATTTTGTACTGGTGCAGCCTTGTACCAGTACGTGGGCTACAACTTGCAGAGAGCTACAATCCTCTCTCCCATTTTCCAGCTTCTTTTGGAAGGGAGCTACAAGCTCCTTAGCTTTTGTACACGTTGAAATACTAGTATGTAGGTGCTAAACTACAGAAGGTTACAACCTTCTCTTTTCTTCCAGGGACCATGTTTCATAAATTTTCAAACTAGATCCAAAACATCAAATACATGTGCATCACCAACTCTCCTTTAAATAAATAACTTCTCAGAATGCAGTAACCAGAACATAACACCAGTAATCAGACACCAATTTAAACCGAAATCTCTGCAGAAACAGGTAAAAGACAACAAAAATATATTTTAGGAAAGGTCCGCAATTTCACTGAAGGAAACCTGTGAATATCCGCAGTTCTTCTGTGTCTAGACTGCGCAGCTCTGCACCTGCACTGTCTACTCGACAACACACCTCCGCACCTGATCAGTATACTGTGCTACGCACTTCCGCACCTGAGCCTTCTGCTGCTTTGCGTACCTTCGCACCTGATCTGTCTACTGTGATGCATACCTCTGCACCTGCACCTTCTGCTGCGCTACGTACCTCCACACCTGCGTTGTCTACTGCGCTGCGTACCGCCGAACCTGTGCCTTCTGCTGCGCTACGTACCTCCGCACCTGTGCTGTGGATTGGCTACATACCTCCATATAGAGTCAAATTATCAGTCCTCCAATGTGCCACAGACTATCAGATCCATAGATCTAATCATGCGCCAAAGAGATCAGGACCTATCAATAGATCCGCCTTATAATTTACAGTTTTCACCTTGATTTAGATCTAGCTTTTCAAACCGACCACCCAAAGTTTCAGATCTTAAGATATTCAACTTTCACAAGTGTCTAGCCAAATGATCTCCTTTCCTTTTTATAGGCAAGCCCTTACTCAAACCATGGATCAAAACCATAGAAAACCAATATAAGGGATCCAAATCCTCGATTCAATATTTTAGATGCCAAAACCACAGATCAAAACCATAGGATCAAAAACGTTGGACTAAATACCATGGACCAAACATAAGATGCGTGTTTTCCTCTACATGAAAGCCTATGCATTTTAGGTTCACACCTATTGTGCGGGAGACCTGTGAACATATCCGCACCTTTTCAACGGTTCTCCTGCACAACCTGTCGATGACTACATCTTTTGATCTGTGCACCTACAGAACTAGAGAATAACTTTGCTACACTACAATTTATCATCTGAGATGACTGGGTTGCCATCAAGTAAAACATATGTAGCATAATGCCAACATCGCACACTAGGGATTAACCTTCCATCTGATATTGCAGTTAGAAAAATATTCTATACATACCTTATAACATTTAGATACCTTTTCACTTTGTATTACTTACATGTCATGGGCAACTATGGCTCTTCTCTTCCTGCACTCACCATATTTTCATGCACCTCAAACAATACTCAAGAAGGGTCCACTTATCGCATCTCATTAGGAGGTTATAAGTATCTAAATACTCAAAAATACATGCAGGAAGTATATTCAATGACTTAATCAATAATTGTTAGCAAAACTAAAGGCATAAAGAAGTAACATAAATTGAAAAATAACTTATCTTCAATGATAGGTGATCATCCTCCTCTTCAACCAACCTTCAAGAGTCATGATTTTCCATTGTTGACGTAGCATTGTTGCCTTCAATATATTCATCAACTTCATTAATAACCAAAACCTAATTGAGACTATCCCATCTAGGGCTGCATCAAACCTATCATAAGTGAGAAAACATCTTCAAATTGATCATGCTAGTGTTTCTAGATTACATATCTAAAATATTTTTCATAATCCAAGGTTTCTTCCAAACCATAGCCTCATAATATTGATCAAAGCCTAATAAACATATCACTTAGGGTTTCATTCAAACCATAGTCTTCTTTTAGGCCTCCTCCATATTCTATTACCTCTATCAATGGTGTCTTCATAAGGGGTGATATCAATGAATTTTATTTAGTCCAACTCTAATACCATCTTACATTTTTTTTAGGGATATATTTTTATTTTCTTTGATAATGTTGTTTCTTATTTTACATATTACATTCACCCCAAAGCATCATATCATTATTCATATTTACAGAATTATTGAACAACATATGCAACTATATAGAAAGAACAATATCATCATCAATGTAGAGGAATACAGAGCAATAATAGAAGGAAATAGTTCACACATAGAGACGTGAGTATTGGTTAGAGACCAAGGAAAAACACACTACAAGGATAAATCCTTCAAATTCTTCTTCTTATTAGATTTTCATTGAATAATTCAACAAAAGAGAGTATAATGATCCATATCTTAAACCATGATCCTATCCAAAAAAATCGACTAGGCAACATTCATGAAATGAACCCAACAATGCTAATAATCGAAAACTTGATTCAAAATCATGTGGTCAATTGTCATTGTTTGCAATAAACTACTAAACACTACAATCATCTAATGAATTCTACAGACATCTACTAAAAACAAAGCCTAAGTCCCAACCGCATGTAGAGAGTGATGTGTGTGAGGGTGAGACATTCTAAAGACATGCACGAGCCTAAATTTCTATGGTTATAGCCAAAAAGTACGTGTGCCAAATGTGCTTTCAGAAACCAAAACTGTAAAACACATGTGACCCTCAAATGTCGCAAGCTCGGACCTATCTGTGAAACATTTCACAAACCATCATAGACCTGTGCCAATTAAACCAAATAAGGAAGAACAATGATTATAATGCTGATGTTCAAATGAGGGTGACTTGACTTGTATTTATATCCATCCATGGGTCTCCATCTTCTCTTTTGGGCTGACCTATCCTTTTCTGCCCACGTGTTCTTTAATTCAAAAATACATTTTCCCTTGTTCGAATTGAGTGCTCTAATAATCAAGATTGGTCCTCTCAAAAAGAGGAATCTTGTCTCATGATCGGAATTTTTCATTGTGATCTAGGTGGATGTTGGTGGCCACCCACCTATCCCACTTGGACCCCCATAACTATCTTTGTCAATTTTTTAGTTTCCTTATTTGTAGAACAATTTACCATTTTTAGCATTTTTTTGGGTCTCGAACTTCTGGAGTTGTTTTGAGGCCCTAAATGACATTTTTTTGGAAATATAGGAGCAACATCGGTCCATGGACTTATACTTATCTTCCCAAAGTTGTAGTGCTCAAATAGATATTTCTAATGAGCTATTCTACGTGTTAAATAGAGATCGTATGCTAATGTTACGACCCGAGGAAGTTGATGTACCAATTTACCCAAATGGGGCCCATAGTTTGGTGTTTCATCTTCTAGGGTTAGGTTTCTGGATGTTAAGGATTTTCCATTGTTTCTCAACAATAAATAGGCCTTCGAGCCTCATTGTAACACAGCTGGAGGCATGTAGCTACCACATCTCTTCTCAGAGATAAGTTACCATCACCCTAGCTAATTTATTTCCATCTGTGTTTGTAAGCATATTTCAGTATTTTACATTAATGAATGAAGTATTATTTTTGCTGCATCTTTGTGTATATGGTTATGGTTATCTTTGTATTTTGTTGCATTCTTGTTTAAATCTAGATAAGTGGTATCAAAGTGGTCTATTTTTTCTCTGTTTTTCTTTGCATGTCCCCAACAAGGTCGTGAGATAAGGACTTAGGGCTTAAACTGGTCGAAGCTTTGCAAGACCTCCCTCGCAAATCCTGATAGCCTCTGATGGAAAATGAAAAGAAAAACAATTGGGCAAGAGATCCTATCAAAATCTTGCTCGAAGAAGCCCTCGAGTGGCAAAGGAATGTGATGATGGACAACATTGCCCAATCCTTCAGCGGCAACTTAGAGGCGATGCATCGGCTTCCAACATCTACTCTAGAGACGCCACACCCTTTAAGGTACAAGTTAATCTTTAAATCCCCATCTTTGAGGGTGAAATAGATGTAGATGCCGTAGATAAATGGTTAAATCTACTAGATGGGTATTTTTCTGTTCATGATTTTTCCACTTGGGAAAACATCATTTTTGCTCCTCTCAAAGCAGCCCCCCATGTGAAGTACTAGTGGGAAACCTACTGTGAGTAGAAGGATGAAAGTATGGGCTCACCATTTTTAGCTGCACCCACTTGGAATTCCTTTTGGGATGCCATCAAGGAGCAGTACTACCCTGTCGAAAGCTATGAGGACACATAAATAAAGTGGACCATGTTGTGACAGGGAAGGGACCAAGATGTGCCAGAGTTCACAAACATTTTTCATATCCTTTGCACACATTTGGGTATCAAGGATTCTAAGCTACGTTTGGTACTCAAATACTATGGCTGCCTACATAGATACATCCAAGAAGAGATGGAGTTCCTGAACATCACCTCGCTCGACATGGTGTACCGATACACTGTCAAAATCTTGCAAAATTTCAAACACAAGAAGCGAGAATTTGGATCCGCAAATCCAAAGTAAGGGAAAGGCTTCCCCAAATTGTAGAACCAAGGAAACAGCGAAGACGAGGCAACCCAAGACAACCCATTGAAGCTGCAAGAAAATAAAAACACCACCAAGTTGAAGAATGACATAGGAAAGTGGTGTGACTTCCATAAGAGCCCCACTCACAACATAAGTGAGTATCAGACCAAGCAGTCACTAGTGGCCAAGTTGAAGGCCTCAAAATCATATGCATGTTCCGACTGTGAATCAGAACCTAACAAGTGGAATGGGAAAGGGAAGAAGATCATTGACGCAGCGCCTAGTGCCACTGTTGTCACTGCCAAGGTCTAGAAGAATGAGCCCAAAGATCTAGAGGATGGGGAGCGTCTTTTCCACCCATAAATGTGGGTGAAGGGTTTGCCGCTGCAATTCATTGTTGACAGTGGGAGCCAAAATAACCTCATTTTAGTAGAGGTCATGAAGTGGTTGGGCCTACCGACTACACCACACCTACAACCATACAGTATCAGGTGGCTTCACTAAGGATGAGATCTCCAAGTCCACCAGCAGTGCTGCCTTCCCTATAGCATAAACCCATTTACAGATGAGGTATTGTGTGATTTTGTACCTCTTGATGTTTGTGATTTACTATTTGGCCAGCCATATTTGTGGAGGCAACATGTTGTGTATGAGTTGAGGCCTCACACTGTCATTATCACATTGTGTGATTCATTACACAGGATACCAAAGGTATTCCCTCCTACTGCGACCTCTTTGATCTCTGGCAAGAAATGCAGCAAGATGGCTTGCCAGACTAGGATATTCATTTTTTGTCTGGTTCACTCCCAAAGTAAGGGGAAGATCATCACCACATCCATGACCCCCACGAACGGTTCCTCCATGCAAAAGCAGTAGCAGAGGGATACATTCATGAAAGAACACATGAACAACTTCTCCTCTCCTAGAGGGGCACCACATAAGATTCAAGTGGGTGATGAAGTTTAGTTACATCGATCGAAAGAACACCTTACTATAACACATCAGAAGCTCAGACCACTCTGACATGGTCCTTTCACCATTAACGAGGTTGTGGGAAACAATGCTTTGGAGCAGAAAATTCCCTCATTCCTTCGCATGAAACAAGTGTTAAATGTTTACTAACCTTCACCATGCTTCCCATCATTATTGGACACATCAGATATTGCAAAAGAGCTCACTAGGGACCCAACTCCACAAAAGGTTGCTCATCTCAGGGAGTAACTCAACGCAATGGGGACCATTGCTTCCTAAGGGGGGAGGAATGATCCAGGTGGATTTTGGTGGCCACCCACCTATCCTAATTGTACCCCCACAATTATCTCTGTGATTTTTTGAGTTTCCTTATTTGTAGAAAAATTTACTATTTTTAGCAGTTTTTTAGGTCGTCAACTTTTGGAGCTGTTTTGAGGCCGTAAACGACGTTTTTTGGAAACTCTGGGAGCAACCAGGGTCGTTGGGTTGATGTTTCTCTTCACAAAGTTGTAGTACTCAGATAGATATTTATAATAAGCTATTATACATGTCAAACGTAGATTGTATGCCGAAGTTACGACCCCGGGAAGTTGATGTACCAATTTACCCAAACGAGGCCCACAATTTGGCATTTCATCTTCTAGGGTTAGGCTTTTGGATGTTAAGGCTTTTCCATTGTTTCTCAACAATAAATAGACCTTCGAGTCCCACTGTGACACAATTTAGAGGAATGTAGTCACAACATATCTTCTCAGACATAAGCTACCATCGCCCTAGCTAGTTTATTTCCATTTCTGTTTGTAATCATATTTTAGTATTTTACATTAATGAAATGAAGCATTATTTCTATTGCATCTTTGTGGATATGGTTATCTCTGTGTTTTGTTGCATTCCTGTTTAAATCCAGATCAGTGAATGATGCAGGTGGATGTTAGTGGCCACCCACCTATACCACTTGGACCCCCATAACTATCTTTGTCAGTTTTTCAGTTTCCTTATTTTTAGCACAATTTACTATTTTTAGTAGTTTTTGGGTGCTGAACCTCTAGAGTTGTTTCAAGGCAAAACAACTTTTTTTTTAAATCTGGGAGCAACATGGGTCGATGGACCACTGTTTCTATTACCAAAGTTGTATTTCTTGGACAGGTCTTTGTAACGAGCTATTGTATGCATCAAACGAAGATCGTATGCCAAAGTTACGACCTCGGGAAGTTGATGTACCAATTTACCCAAACAGGGCCCACAGTTTGGTGTTTCATCTTCTAGGGTTAGGTTTTTGAATGTTAAGTGTTTTCCATTGTTTCTCAACAATAAATAAGACTTCAAGCCTCATTGTAACACAGTTCATAGGCATGTAGCTACCACATCTCTTCTCTGAGATAAGCTACCAGCATCCTAGCTGGTTTATTTCCATTTCTATTTGTAAGAATATTTCATTATTTTACATTAATGAAATGAAGTATTATTTCCACTGCATCTTTGTGTATATTTTATGTCTATATTTTGTTGCATTCCTATTTAAATCTGGATCACATTGAGATGCAAAATTAATAAGATTCCACTATGGAGTACGATTACAGTTAGTAGAGGATGGATGTTGACATAGTAAGATCTTTGGAGAGTAGGACACAAATTCCATGCATAGTTGTGATCACTAGAAAAAGTATATTTACTAGAATACTTTCTTGTGTGAGTGTGATTCTCTATGTTTGGTCATGATAAAAATACAAAATGGTTGTAGTTAGAAATCTAGATGCACAAACCCCATCAGTGTTTGTAAATCGTAATTGTAGGAGTCTCTCAACCACACCGAGGTTTACCAACTAGGCATCTAATCTATGATAACACTTTGAGATATATATGGGCTACTTTTAGAGCATGCCACCTTTGAATATTGCCTTGAATAATAGAAATGAGAGTCTTATCAATATTCCTACATCACATTACTTATGGTTAGAGAAATGTCTTATCCAATGAGAAAAAGGTTATATTCCTTGAACATACTTATCTAATTTAGCTTAATCCTTGCTCGAAGGCTGACATGTGTAAAGGGTGTTTCAAATAGGAAAATCAAAACATGATGTACCTCTTACACCCACTCTCCTATTATTAAATATTGATTCATGGCATCACATCAAAGAATTTGTGATATCTGGAGCATAATTTTCTTAAAATTGAACTTCAATTAATTAAACCTTACAATAAGTTTTTAAATAGATACTTAATTTGTGCACTGTTGGTTATATATATTAATATTATAAGAATACATCCATTATATGTCCATGGAATGACCATTTATCTTGTTTGCTTTATATGTTTTTCTAAGATACCCCCTTGGAATATCTTGAAAATCCCACTAAAGTTTTTGAGTTTTTTTCGGTTTGTCACTATGGTATTTCTCCAAATAGTTTGCATGCATATGATTGTGGGTGTATTCTTTCTATTTTATTTAAAACAAATTCACATCCTACCAAACTGAAACCATAAGAGTACTTCAAACAAAAACATTAAATTTATATTAAACTAAAAAATTGTACATACCCACTAAAGGCGCTCAGAAAAAACAATCATACAATACGATAAATAAAGGATTATCAACAAAATTTCATTAATGCACAAGTTGTAGATGATATGTATCAGATGGTAATATCAAATTTATAAATATACCAGTCTCTAAAGAATGAATGTAGACGTAGAATGGTTCAACCTATAAAGATGGTGGAAATGTGCCCCCAAATAACAAATCTAGCCTAGAATTTCCTCCACAGACACACAATTACCAAATGTACTCCAAAATAAGGGAAATGAGACCTCCAAAGAGATATAGACAAACCGTACTTTTTTCTTAAAAAATAATTTAAATCTTAGCCCTCCAATATGGAAACAAACCCAAATGTAATCTTAACTTGTCCCATCTTTTTATTGCTTGGCCATTTTGTAAACTTGAATTGTTCTTGAGGACTTCGCCAACAAGTGAGGAGGCTCTTGGCCCCTTCAAATAGCATCAACTCTACCCCTTTACAAATAGAACTTAGCCCCTAGATAATACTCAACTTGTATCTCTTAAAATGAAACAACATGATCTCTTAATCATAAGTGAACTTAGCCCCATTAAGCACAAAACCTGGGCTTCAAAGAGAATAAGGAATACGAAATATGGAGTAATAAAAATTATTGATAATACCATTTAGACATAGTCTATTTCTTCTATTTCCTTCTCCTTTATGAAAAATTAAGCATAGTGTTAGAGTCAATGTGATCCCACTCCAATACTAACTAGAGTGTATAGTTTCAACACTAAAACCAACAACCAGAATGAGGCTTCTACAATTGTTCTTCTTGTTTGTATACCTGCCTCTTTCTGCCCCAAAATTTGAGATTCTAGATGATTCTTCTGAACGTACCTGGATGGAGTCTTCTCTTCTATCCTTATCTGTTCTTCAGGCTCCTCATGGTTTTCTTCTTCATAGGTTTCTTCTTCATCATGAATCTGATTTTATGTTGATGGATAGTCGTCATCATCCTCGAAATATTTAGATCTTACCTGCCTAGGAGTGTTTTCTTCTTCATCAACCACTACATCAATACTTTCAACAATCTTTCCAAGCCTTTTATTATAACACTTGTATGCTTTGTTGCGGGGAGAGTAACCAAGGAGAATGCCTTCATCTGCTCTAGGTTCAAACTTGCCAAGATGTTCATCAGTATTTTTGATATAGCATTTGCTTCCAAAAATTTTGAAATATTTTACTGAAGGAATCTTACCATACTAGAGCTCATGAGGGGTTTGAGTGCTGTTTTACCTAGATGTTTGTTTTGTTGAGAATAACAATTGCCGCAAATGCATCTTCACCCTAGAAAGTTGCGGGACTTCTAGACTCATCAACCATAGCACGAGCCATCTGTTGAACCGTTTTGTTCATTCTTTCTACTACTCCATTTTGCCGAGGAGTCTTCGGTGTAGATAATTCCCTTCTTATTCCATGTTCTTCACAAAAGTCGAAGAATTCATTTGAGGTAAATTCCCCACCTCTATCAGACCTGAGGCATTTAATTTTGTGATCTGATTCATTTTCAACCAAAGCTTTGAAGGATTTGAATTTTTCAAAGGCTTCATATTTGTGATTCATAAGTCCTATCCAAGCCATCCTTGAATAGTCAACAATGAATAATATATAGTATTCTTCTCCCCGAGGTGACCTTTTCCTAGATGGACCACATACATCAGAATGGATAAGCTCAAGTGGCCTGCTTGATGATCCTTCCTTCTCAGGAAAGTTAGCTCTCGTTTGCTTACCAAACTGACATGATTTGCATATAGTATTGTTTGGAATTTTGATGTCTGGAAGACCATGAACTGCCTAGTATTTTCATAATTTCCTTATCTGTGAGAAACTTAGATGCCCCAACCTCCCGCGCCATAGCCAGTATTTATCATTCTTGCTCAAGTAGCATTGTTGTTGACCTTCTTCAAATATGTATATATTATTTGGAGTTGTTATGCCTTTGATCACTATTTTTCCTGTATCAAGATCACGAACACTACAACCATTCGATCGAAATATTACCTTAGTTCCTTGATCACACATCTGACTGGCACTTAGTAGATTATGCTTCAAGCCATCAACATACAAAACATTTTCAGCTTTGACTTTTCCTTTCAACTGAACAGTGCCTTTTCCTTTTATGACTGTAGGGGTATCATTTCCAAAAGAAACTTTCTTTCCCTTTTCTAAAGCACTATATGATTGAAGTTTTTGTTTATCACCTGTCATATGCTTCGAACATCCACTGTTGATGTACCATTGATTTTCCTGTCCTTCTGCATATAAAGCTATCCCACATCTTTCTGGTTGCGGTTTCTTCATTCTCCATGTTCTGGCACTTGTCGTTTGTTCCTTCTGAGTTGTCTTTTGAAACCTGCTCCTGCATTTAGAATCTTCATGACCGAAGTTATTACAAATAGAACATTCAATTTCATTTTCAAGGGCGGAAAAGTTGTTATAGGTCCTTTTCATAATTCCAGTCATACTTCTTTGTTTTCGAGCTTCTCTAGTCATGATTGTCTTATAGGCAACACATTGAGCTGCTTTATGGCCAAAGCTATGGCAAGAGAAACATTGGCCATTGAAGAAACTCCTGCGATTATCAGCCCTGCGGACCGAATGATTGTACTTTTCATTCATTCTTGAGGCAAATTGAGAATGATTTACCTGAGGTATGTTGTAGCCCAAGCCCCCAATCCTCTGATTATCATCTCATGGGTGTGAGGTGACTAAGGGTCAAGGCTCAACCCAGGCCCCATTCCCCAATATACATATGCATAAATTATAGATAGCGGTTTGGAACTATGGCAATTAAAAATCACCTTGGGTGTTACAGTAGGGTGTTGTATTGTTAAACCAAAGGTCATGTGTTTGAGTCTCCCAGATGCCTGTTTGGCCATACAATATTTATTGAACACTAGGGTCCACGTAGAAGCCCATGATTTGGCCATGTGGCATCCCACCTTTCCAAATCAAAAATTCACCCACCAATCAAAATAGCCAAAATTTGAACCAATCACAATAGGACAATTAGCAGCCATCAATTGGCCCAAGTTGTATAGTCAGCTTGCCCAATCAACTTATTTGGTCATCGTAGGAACTACCCAGTCAACAGTCCTACATCTAGCCTGCAATTGTTTTACTTGTTTGGGTAAATTATTAGAATGTGATATCAGGAGCATACAATATCAATTTTTAGTGATCTAAATTTCGTTGGATTCAGGTCATCAATATTAATGCTCTAGTATAGGTTTGAGACACTTTTAAGCACTTTTAATTTTGAGCACTTAAATGATCCCCTCGATCACTCTACCCACCTAGAGTCTTTTGGACCTCTAAAAGAGTATTATTAGTAAAAAAATAGAGGAGGATACATTCCCTCACCCTTCCAATCTCAATCCATTTGGCTTTGCCTGGTCTTTTACCTATTAGCCCCATATGAAGGCGTTTCTCGTTCCTTCTTCTTGAATTTCTTGTTTCTCTATCAAGGATAGGATCTCCCTACCATTCTTCAAGGTATTTAGAAGAGAAAACATTTGTTAAAGAAATATGAACATTCTCTCTTTTGTCTCCAATAAAAGGACGATTACCAAATTTCAATTTTTTTTCACTATGAAGTTTTTCTTTGCTGATGCAAAGTGTTACTTCATCTCCAACCCAAAAACTATGGTCAACATGATGCTTATGATCTCTAGCCTTGTATTTTTCTTGAGTCTTCACCAAATGTGATCATCATTTCCATGCATCATTATTCCTCAAAACCAAAACACTAGGAGACCCACGAGGAGATGTATTACAACTAATGTTCGCTTTGTTGAGTAACTCTTGCTTATGATTTTGGATTTTTTCATTCTCTAACACTGATATATTGTTCAAATCCATGTTGAAAAGTGATGCATCTTGCTACAAAGGAAACTCATGTTGTTTTCCTCTTTTGGGAGGAAGCACATTATATTCCTAAAACATTCGATCACATGTGTTAACAAATTCAACTAAGTTAGATTTTAATGTTGTATCACATCCTTAAAAGACTTTATATTCATGAACATCTTTATGTTTAATCATCGGCAATGCAAAATTATGACGACAATTAGCAAATCTCTTCATTTGTCTAGCATTTACAAAAGATAAATTCAACTTCTTGCTATGTTCTCTAACAATATACTCAATCCTTTTTTTAGATGAATGAGACTTGTTATCATGGTGATGAAGGATGACTTTCATTTCATATAAGTATCGATTGTTGGAAGTAATACTGAGAGGGGGGTGAAAGAGTATTATTTGATCAATAAATTTTCTTTTCTCAGACATATTTATATATGCTACTTTTGTAAAGTGAACTAGCATGTACACACAATTATGATTAGAGAAACTAACGTACATCCAGATAAATTTTCATTTAGAAAATTTATCATGTGTTGATCTTTAACTAGTGCATCAGTAACTTATTAAATAGAGTAGTAAAAATAGAATAAACCATCACACATAAGAAACACACATGAACACCAATATTGAAGGTGGAAATCCAGTGTCGGTGAAAACCACCTGTTGCTGTCATCTTTGTCTTCTTTTTATAATAAGAAAATTTGTTTACAATCTTGTATTAGTGCAGGCTCATACCAGTACGTAGGCAACCACCTACAGTAGGCTACGACCTTCTCTCATTTTCTAGCTTCTACTGGAAGGGAACTGCACCCCCTTAGCTCTTGTACTAGTGAATGTGATTACTAGTACGTAGGCACTGACCTACAGAAGGCTATGACCTTCTCTCTTCCTCCAGGGACCACGTTTCATAAATTTTTAGACTGGACCCATCAGAAAATTTCAAACTTAAACTGCATAAACCAACAATCAATTAATCTAAACAATCAAATCATAGTCACCAGAACATTGTTCTGAACCCAGAAACCTACATCATCATTCAAAACCAGCTACAACCTCAAAAATCATGCATGAGAATGTATATGCTACTTTAATGAACCCAACCTACATATATATGCTACTTCCTGTAATCAAACCTGCATATACCTTCAAGACTACTGAAACATAAAATATCTAAATCATGTCTGTACCAACTAGCAATATGTTGACGATCTACTATCTATTTACAAAGATTTACAAAGGTAGTAGCATAAATCACCCTTCTCACTTATTCAATCAATTAATTAGATACCAAACTCCTTATGCAACTAGTTTTACATTAATATCTAAGAATACTTCATTATCAGACAACAGTAAAACAACATGATTGATTAGATAGATTAGTCAGATCCAAGGAAGAGTCTTTTCTTTTGTATACACTATTTTGAAGAGTAGAACTTATGTGTTCATGCGCTTTTGTAGAGATGAACCAGCATACAGATTTGTAAATATTAACTCATAACTTTGCTACACTTTCAGACTTTAGAGAAACCCAGATCACGACATTTAAAGAATAAAATAGGTGTACATAATTAGATGTAGCCCAACCAATATCAGATCATTCAATAATAAGTCATTTTAGGTCTCATGATCCTAATCCAACATTGAATTCAAGGTGCACAAAGTATTTAAGATCAAATCAAAAACATAGCCCCTACAACATAAAATATAGTTCAGATAGAATTATTCCTTAGAAACCTATACACTTGCATACCTGGCTTGATGATTGTCTCCTCCTTATATAGCTTTCAGCCATTGTCAATACCTTGGACTAAAACAACTTAGGACCAATACCTTGGACCAAATACCCTGGACCAAAACCTTTGTTTTCCAGCATGTACGTTCTTTTCCTCTCGTGGGAGAGCATGTATACATATATGCTCATTTTCTTCTGTCGACTAGCGTGTATATGTTGTTTTGACTAAGTGGACCTGTGTATACTTCTTAAAATGCTTTTCATCAACCTTTTCCTTTACCTTCTTTATTCCGATCAGTAGACCTTAGTTCCATCTTCCTGTTCTTCTGTACCACTAATGTTATGAAACCAGCTCACAAAAAGATAGAAAAGATAGATCAACGCCTTAGAATTCAACCTCTTCGAGCGGGAAACCTCCTTTACATTACACAAATGAATTATTCTTTTATGATTCAAAAGAAAAATCCTCCTTTCTATATATAGGAGTCTAAGGAGTCACAATATAACCCAACTGACCTAGCAATAATAATATAAAGGCACAAAAATAACAATAGAGGGATTCTATGGGGCACAATAATAACAATATGGGGACAATAGGGGCACAACAATGTTAATAAGGGATACAACTATAATAGTAATGGGGTAATCACTAGTATTAT